>JABUQX010102036.1:15000-22391 GCA_015478945.1 Trachelipus rathkii | reverse complement strand
GAAACAGAATTGGAGCAATAATTTTGTAACGTTGATCAGCCTCACAAAATAGTGGGGAAATTTTTGGAGTGATTAGAAAAATGGGAAACAAAATTGGGGTAATTTATGGAGGGATTAGAAAAATGGGAAACAATATTAGGGTAATTTTTGGAGTGATTAGAAAAATGGGAAACAAAATTGGGGTAATTTATGGAGGGATTAGAAAAATGGGAAACAATATTAGGGTAATTTTTGGAGTGATTAGAAAAATGGGAAACAAAATTGGGGTAATTTATGGAGGGATTAGAAAAATGGGAAACAATATTAGGGTAATTTTTGGAGTGATTAGAAAAATGGGAAACAAAATTGGGGTAATTTATGGAGGGATTAGAAAAATGGGAAACAATATTAGGGTAATTTTTGGAGTGATTAGAAAAATGGGAAATAAAATTGGGGTAATTTTTGGAGTGATTGGAAAAATGGGAAATAAAATTTGGGTAATTTTTGGAGTGATTGGAAAAATGGGAAATAAAATTGGGGTAATTTTTGGAGTGATTGGAAAAATGGGAAATAAAATTTGGGTAATTTTTGGAGTGATTAGAAAAATGGGAAACAAAATTGGGGTAATTTATGGAGGGATTAGAAAAATGGGAAATAAAATTTGGGTAATTTTTGGAGTGATTATAAAAATGGGAAATAAAATTGGGGTAATTTTTGGAGGGATTGGAAAAATGGGAAATAAAATTTGGGTAATTTTTGGAGTGATTAGAAAAATGGGAAATAAAATTGGGGTAATTTATGGAGGGATTAGAAAAATGGGAAACAATATTAGGGTAATTTTTGGAGTGATTAGAAAAATGGGAAACAAAATTGGGGTAATTTATGGAGGGATTAGAAAAATGGGAAACAATATTAGGGTAATTTTTGGAGTGATTAGAAAAATGGGAAATAAAATTTGGGTAATTTTTGGAGTGATTGGAAAAATGGGAAATAAAATTGGGGTAATTTTTGGAGTGATTAGAAAAATGGGAAATAAAATTGGGGTAATTTTTGGAGTTCTTTTAAAAATGAGGGGTAAAAATTTTAAAATTTCTAAGTTATTAGGAAAATAAGGAATAAATATAGAGGTAAATTTGGAGTTAAAAGGAAAATGGGGAATAAAAACGAAGTCATTTAAGAGTTATTTGAAAAATTTGGAACAAAATGGGATAATTTTGGAATTATTCGAAAAATTTGGGAATAAATTAATAAGGCCAATTTTGGAATTATTATTATTATTATTTTTATTTTTATTTTGGTAATTTTGGAGTTATTAGAAAATTGATGAATCAAATGGGAAAAATTCTTTTTATGAAAAAAATGGGGAATAAAAAGGAGGTTGTTTATTTATAAAAAAAAGGGGATAATAAATATGGGGGGGTTATATACGAGCAATAAATTACTCGTTAAGAATATCTTTAAGATTATTCCCAAGACAAAATAAAGGAGGAGTTCTCATAAACGAGAGATTTACTTTTTTACTGTAAAAATAATCTTCGTGATTTATTAAACGATTCTGCGGAAAAATCATATTATGTAATTCGCGTCTAAAGGTTTCGTAAATAAATTAATGTCATCCTTAAAGGAAAATGTTTTTGACAATATGAAGAAGGAGAGTAAAGAAAAAGGATTCCCGTAGTGAAGAAGAAGAAGAAGAAGAAGAAGAAGAAGAAGAAGAAGAAGAAGAAGAAGAAGAAGAAGAAGAAGAAGAAGAAGAAGAAGAAGAAGAAGAAGAGAGAAGAAGAAGAAGAAGAAGAAGAAGAAGAAGAAGAAGAAGAAGATAGATCTTTAAAAAATAAAAAATAATAACATCAACAGCATGAAATAATGCAATAACAGCAACAACGGTATTAGAAGAAGCAGTAGCAATAATAGCAAAGCAGCGCTAACAACAATAACACATCTGGCAACATTAACAACAACAAAAACACAAACACCAGCAGCAGTTATAACAGTACCACCAACAATAACAACACTATCAACAAGAACCACAGTTACAGCGAAAATAACAGCAAAAACACAACAATAACCCCAACAGCAACAATAATAGCAAAAAAGCACCAAAATAATCAGCACTAATATCAAAAACAGCAGTAACACCACCACCAATAGTAAAAGCAACAACAACAACAGCAACAACAACAACAACAACAACGAAAACAACGACAACAACGACAACAACGACAACAGCAACAACCACAACAACAACAACAACAACAGCAGCAGCAACAAACATAAGCATCAAATAGCATCGGCAACAATAATATCAAGAAGCAATAAAAACATTAACATTTTATTGAAAACCAACAGCAATAAGCGCAGCACCAGTACACCAAGAAATTAACAGTAACAATGATACCAACAGTTGCAATAACAGCAACAATAGCAAGATCATCAAAAACCTTAACAATGCCAACAATTTTAAATCATCACAATAAAACCAATAATTACAACGAAAAAAATAGCTTACCAAAATCGACAGTAACTAAAAATTACACAAACATCTTGCACTTACAATAGACACTCAGCAAAAAAACATACGCATTAACAACAATATACCGAATAGTAATCATCACAAACGACAACAGCAACACTTACATCAAGACAATAAAAAGGTAAAATAACATAACAATAATAACACACAATCACAAAAACAAACAAACAACAAAAACAACAACAAAACAACAACAATAACAACAACAAAACACATTAACAAAAATATATAAAGCACATTAACACCAAAATAAAACAAAAATAAAAAATACTAATATAATCAGCAAGACTCAAAAAATAAAACACCACCAACCAACAAAACAGCAATACTAAATAATAATAAATAATAATATAATAATAATAATAATAATATAATAATAATAATAAAATAATAATAATATAATAATAATAAACAAAAACATATAAATAAATAATAAATAATTTAATTATAATATATATATACTATTAATAAATATATATAACTAATAATAAATATAATAATAATAATAATAATAATATAATAATAATAATAATATATGAATTTGATGTTTTTCAAGCTAATAATGATAATAAATAATATAATATTAAGTAACTAAAATTTTTCTTGAATAAAATAAAACAATTGTTTTAAGTATAGTACCAAGCTTTGTCCGTACACTTCGGACATTTCAAGGAATAAATTTATTTTAATATTTTAACCATTTTGAATAAATAAATAATAGTATAATAACATAAATAAATAAAATTAATAACATTTAAAAGTTAAAAAGTTAAAATACACTTGATTTTTGTACTTTAAAGATGTTTCAACAAAATTCGACATTTCGTTAATTTTATAATAATAAAAATCATTGGTTTATTTTTCCTTAAGAGCAACGATTCCCCTAGGTGCAATTCCATAAAAATCATTTTTCTCGTTATTGATGGAGAAGCCCCTCCTTTTATGCTGTTATTCGATTTTTGTGGTGTTCTTAATATCATAAACTGTTGATATTTTGCTCGGTTTACTTAATGTGCCGACATTCTCATGTTGCAGGGTATTCGTATATAGTATCCGATATAGAGGCGTTACAATATCCACTTTCAGAATATAGATAGATACAACGTTCTAATACACAATAAGAAGTTCACGAGTAGAGAAGCACGAGCTAAGTTTCAATGGCTTATAGTATGATCTTCAATATAAGCTTCTTCCGCTCTTTCGCTTTATATGCTCTTTTAAAAATTAAATTTTAATTTGTCTCATCTTCCACTTTTTTCTGACTGATATTTTTCAGTTTTAAACCTAAATATAAAAATACCCAGCTTATCCGTTTTCGTTTTCATTCACCTGGTAATTGGTAGTAAATTTATTTTAAAGTGTTCTTTATAGTTTTTTTCTATATATATACTGGGGAAGTTATTGTATTATGAGTTCTTGTGTTTATTCTTTAATAATATATAGATCAGACCGATATCTTAAATATATAGATAGAGATATATATAGAGATAGATTTTGTAATTTAGAGGAGTGAAAGTCAAATATAGATATAGATATAATATATCTGGTAGATTTAACGTAGACACTTCTATCAATCTTTCCATCCTCTTTAATTTTAATATTAACATCTAGAAATATATAGATATATATATATTTTGATTCATAAATTAGATATTTAAACCACTGAGATTTTCAATTTTGGATTTGAACTCTTGCTTTTTCTGGATCGTTAAATATTACAAAGGTGACGTCTACGTATCGAATGGTAAAAGAAAGGATTGAATGGGACGTTTTCATTAAAAATTTTGTTTATACCGATGACATTAGAAAATAATAGAGAGATATACTAAGGTGATCCATAGATACGAATAATATATTTTGAATATATGTTTTACCATTAGAGATAGAAAAGATAGAGATACAGAGATACATATATAAAGTAACCTTCTCAAAATGTCTTCTTCTATGGGAGGCGTGGGGTTTTATGTATAATATATATATATAAATATTATGTAATAGTTTCAGATAAAGGAACATTCGTGAAAAGACTTTTCAACATCCAGAGATATAATTTTGTTAACATCGAAAGAATTAATGTTGTTTTAGTTTTTCCAAAAAATTCATCTGTTGATTTAACTATAAATTTTTCGTTAAGATAAGGTCTAATTAGGCGTTGTTCTGTAATGTATTTTGAGATATCATGAGTCACGGTACCCGTCAATACTTCTATAGGCGCTTAAGGGTGGGTCTCAGTGGTTCTTGTGACCTTTGTAGCCATAGACGATGTCATTGTTGTATGATCCAATCTTCTATTTTGTGTTTAATGTTAATGTCCGTGATTCTTGCTAAGCAAGGCTATTAAATGGTCTTTTTAACTTCTTCCGTTTGACTTTTTAAGCATGGGGTGAAATTTTGTTTATCACTAATGATGTGTTTAGCTTTTTAATATGTAATCTTCTTTAATTCATGACTACTACCCCAATATATATCAGGCTTTGTATAACTATGTCCATTGTATATATATTAGGGATTTAAATAGCATTCTTTTATTCGTTGTTTAAAAGGATCTTATATAAGATAATATTAGGGAAATGTAATCCAAAGGTTTTCAATTTAGTTTTAAAATCGTCTTCATTGCTAATTTTTAATTCCTCTTTCCTTGCAAAGTTTTTTATGTTCGTGTAAAGTTTTTCAACCTCAATTTGTTTATTAATTAAGTTACCCTTTTTCTTATAACTAGTTTAACCAAATATATATATAACTCATTTTCCTTTTCAGAGTTTAGTGTATAGGTAAATATGTTAAAATTTAATAGATATTCGAACTAAAATAGAACAGAATGTTCCTTCTCCATAAAAGAAATAGATAAATATATATAATTCCATGTACCAAGCGTAATAATCACACTCATATTGCCTAATATTTCTCTGAAGGTAACATAAAGCAGAATAAATATATAATATAATAATAAATATAAATGAATGAGTCCAAAGATATTAAATAACGGTCAGCGGGATTCGGAACGTAATAACTCCTAAAGCGTTGCTGCACAGTTAACAACACCGGATGCTCTAACCCCCACTAGCGACAAAATCCACGTCCCAAAAAGACCTTCAAACGTAGTTTTTAAAGCACCCGGTTTCTCATCCCATATATGCTGAGTACTCAAAGGCCCTGGCCCCCATGATAAAGAATTTACTTTAAAAAGCATCAAAATCATACATAAAAATAAATGCTGATATTGAGTTTTAGAAATATGCTTGAAGAATCAGCTCCTCCCAAAATTTTCGGATTTTAAACCTTACGATCCAAATAGCCCAGATACGAACTTGAGACTAAGAAATTTTAAGTCATCACTTATAAGAGAGAGAAATAACTATACAAAAATTGGAACATTTCCTAAATATATCGAAAGAATCAATTATCTCTAGTTTTAGAGCTTTACAAGACATTTCACAATTTAAATTTTATTCTGCTTTATGTTACCTTCAGAGAAATATTAGGCAATATGAGTGTGAAATACGCCTTGTACATAATAAAATATTATCAAATCTTTATGGAGAAGACATTCTCTTCAAGTCTAATAATTCGAAAATCTTAAACATATCTACTTATACCCTGAACGTAAGTTATTACAACTGGGGTTAAACTTAGGTATAAAGAAAAAGGGTAACTTAATTAATAAACAAATTGAGATTGAAAAACTTTACACGAACATAAAAAACTTTGCAAGGAAAGAAGAATTAAAAATTAGCAATGAAGACGATTTTAAAACTAAATTGAAAACCTTTGAATTACATTTCCCTAAAGAAGCTTTTTAAAAGAATCTATATATATAAAACAACGAATTAAAGATAGCTATTAAAAATCCTTAAACACATAACAATGAATAGTTATACAAGACCTGATAAGGAGGCGGGGTAATAATAATAGAAAAAGATTACATTAATAAGCAAAACCATCATTAGTGATAAAAAACAAAATTCACCCCATGCTTCAAAAGTTCAAAACGGAAGCAAGTTAAAAAGCACCATTAATAAAAGCCCTTGGCCCAAAAAATAATAGATAAACATTAAACAAAATAAGAAATAATACAACAATAGAACATCTCTATGGCCTACAGGTACAAGACACTGAGGACCACCCTTAAGGCTATAGTAGAAATAACGGGTACCAAGAGATCCAACAAATGATATCTCAAAATATCATAAACACTCATTAGACCAATCTTAACGCAAATAGTTAAATCAACAGATGCTTTTGGGAAAAACAACATTAATTCTTTCGATGTTAACAAATTAATACTGGATGTTGAAAAGTCTTTTCCAACGAATGTTAATAGAATTACTATTACATATTTAGCAATGTTACCCTAAAAGAATAAAACGATCACTAGAAGAAGATTCTGAGAAGGTATATTATATATGTAAAAAAACGAAAACACCTTTAACTTCAATGGTAAAATAAATATAAAAATCAGAGACGTATTATGGGATCACCTTTAGGACCAAATTTCGCAGATTTCTACCATGTCATCAGTAGAAAAAATTTCTTAATAGAGAAAGTGTAGTGATGGGATCTTCTTTGATACCTGATGGGGTTCACCCTTTGTAAATCATTTAAACGATCCAAGAATATATCAAAGATTCAAATCGCAAAATTGAAGATCTCAGTGGTTTAAAAATTTACATATATATATATAATCCAAAAAAAATAACTACATTATTTTCTTAGATGTTAATATTAAATAAGAAAGGATGGAAAAATAGAAGTGTCTACATTAAATCTACAGATAAAGGAACATACTTGAAATTCGACTCTTTACTCCTCTAAATTACAAAATTGCTACCATAAAGACTTTAATAATCGAGCATTTAAGATATCGTCTGATTGGACCTTT
>JABUQX010102036.1:0-2500 GCA_015478945.1 Trachelipus rathkii | reverse complement strand
TGTTGAGGCATCCACCTTCCTTCTAAAAACAATCATCTCTTTATTATACCTAACACGAAACTTATTTTTTAGAAGCGTTCTTGACGTCAGCTCTACTCTGTTGATCACTACTATTTTTATCCATCAAAATTCAGCTAAAGCGTCTGTTCCATGTGTGCAATGATGATTTGTCTCCCAGTGTCTTATTTGGAGTTTCACTGATATTCATACCTAATGCTCAAGACTAACCTAGTCATAATAAAATTAAACACATTCTCTCTCTTTTTCCATACTCTGAAAATCATTCATTCATTGAGTTCTTATTTCAACGTCACACGGCCAATTGCTTTCTCTAAATTTACCAAAAGTAAAGTTAGATGACTTGCTACGACTTTTCTATCCAGAATTACCTAGAGCAGTTAGTGCAACTTCCTACTCGTATTCTCTGATCGTCTTTAGAAGATGAACCAACATTCTAGACCTTTCCTAATCTTCTAATTCTATATCCATATTTTGCTAAATTCTTTTGTCTTGTTGTTCTCTAGATCACTTATATTATCTCGTTTCTGTTCTATCCTGTTCAGATCTTCAAGCAGGCAAGGCCTCTGCCATACGACGAGAAAAACGTTATTTGGCACTTGCAGATCTACATTCTTTTGGATTTCCCATGGACATGACTTAAGCTTCCCGTGAAAGGGTCCCTCGGAGTGTGCAAAGTTCGAGCTAATTCCCTCAGGCATGGAGTCGTGCACCCCATGATCTTTACCTTCGACTAAACCTAGATACCTTGAGTTTAAATCTGACTTGTTCTCGTTCTATTAACCCACAGGACCTGGCTTAGGAAATTACTGTCAATCTTCAAATTCCAGGAAACCCTTAGTAACTTTATTATACATCCCAAAAGCGGCAAAATCTACTTCTCATATGACACTTAAAAAAATTCCTCAGAAGAAAATGAAAATAATCTTACTGAGCTCCCATCTTCCTCACGTCCTTCTCTGACATTATTTTAAAAAATAGTTAAAACTCTAACTTTACTCTTTTTCCTCTGCCCTTATTTTTTGCTATTTTCTTCGGCATAACTGTCGTTTAACCTATACACTAAGAAACTGAATTTTTAAGTCAAACCTTCTGCTATTCTAATTCCACCTTGAGACTATTCCAGTAGTATTCTTACTTCATCACACTCCCCTCCAACATTATTTATGCTTAATATTAGCAATTTTCTTGAAAAGTGTTAATTTCTCCATTTATTTTCAGAGTTTAACCACTAAGAAAGACGTACGGTTCAGAATGGCATTCCTCACAATAGTCTCAAACTTAGTGTATGCTTCGAGCTTGTTACTCTATCCTGTTAGAATGTATTCTGTCTTTGTCTTTCTACATTGCCTTTTTTTTGCTGAAAAGTGCTATTGGACAAAACAGGAAACCAATCTCACCTCTTAAACTTCGCCAAATCATTCTAAACTTCTGTTCAATTCTATAGTTTTCGAATTCATATCCTAGCAGGAAGATTTTAAAACATCTCAATTCTTCTAATCTTTCCTCCTGCTCTCCAATGCGGCTTTCGTAATAAACGCTCTACTGGCGATCTTCTTCTAGTCTTTCTGTTTCTTGGTCCCCTTTCTTCAGTATTTTGGTGAATGTCACCGCTCATCTTATAAATCATATAATAGCAGGGTTACTCAGGTTCAGTTTTCCCTAACGCTTTTACTTTTCATAAAAGAACCTACTTCTTATTGTTCACACATATCCACTCCTATGCCAACGACTTTACCCTTTTCATTACTCCCCTCATTTTGATAGACGTCCCTTTTCAACAACAATTTGTTCATGCTAGGGAGGGGACCTTGGAGCAACTAACATCGGATCTTTCTTGAATTTCTTTGGGGCATTGAGAACAAGGTTGCTTTCAATTACTC
The DNA here is from genome assembly GCA_015478945.1 of Trachelipus rathkii. Lineage (NCBI taxonomy): Eukaryota > Metazoa > Arthropoda > Malacostraca > Isopoda > Trachelipodidae > Trachelipus > Trachelipus rathkii. The sequence continues at coordinate 599 of JABUQX010102036.1, read as the reverse complement.
GAAAGCTCAGTTTCTCCATCTTCACTCCACATAAGCTTTCACACAGCTATAACATCTTTTTTGAAAACACATTAACTCACTACCTTCGTCTGTCTAATTCTCTTGGTGTTTCTTTATCTCTGATCTAAATGGAAGGCATCATATTACTATTACTTTTAAACAAGTTTACTTAAAAAGGATTGGGTATGTTCTGAGGAGCATCTGAATTTCTTCACACCACCTCAGTTTGATATTTTTTAGGGATGTCGATTCACCCCTGATATAGAGTGGCTTTCACGCATCATGGAGTGATTCCACTAACACATTCTTCTCTATCAAATGGATTGAGTCTAGGCTTTTCGTACTTTATCCAATCGAAAATTGTTTGCGTCACGCTCTTTAATTACATCGCATATTTTAAACGACACTTTCTCATGAACTCTTCAATCTACATACCATCGTTCATGAGAAGCGCTCTTGCGACACACCTTTCTATACAGTTTCATATCCCTCGATGCTGTCTCTGACCTCAGACTTAACTGCTATGCTCAATCCTACATGTACTCCACTGGTAAAAGTCTGGAACATACTCCACGTTCATGAGACGTAATGCAAGGTAG
>JABUQX010102035.1:17500-19986 GCA_015478945.1 Trachelipus rathkii | reverse complement strand
CCATGCGAAGAATCTTTCATTGATTAATACCACGACGAAACATACCCAATCATTAATCTTCATCGTTATTTATTATTATTATGCAATGAAATTTTTTTTCTTCCCTTGACATCGCTGAATACTTTATCCATTCAACCAAATATTCACCTAGGAGTAGATATTAATTATTTGTAATCCAAAATTATAATATTAAAAGAACTGGCCAAAATTTTTCTTCCTTCACAAAATATTTTAGTGAAAATCATATATAATACCTGAATAGAAAATTTTGTAGCTCTTCCTAAAGTTTTAAATATAATTTTGACTTAATTTTTTATTTTGATTTTAATTCGAAATGTATCTGATCAATAATGGTTAAAAATTTTATTCAGTTTTGGTAAATATTTCTCTTCACTTTTAAAAAATAAAATGAGGGCTTCAATTAATACATCAGTAACTCTCCTAGATTTTTCATCTTCTTCATTCTCTATCCAAACCCTTCTTCTGTTCTTCTCATTTCTTCCTTCGCCAGCTGTTTCGCAATGCATCAACTCCGACCGACGGGTCAAATCGATATATATATATATTTATAGTATATATATATATATAATATATATATATTATATTATATATATATATATATATATATATTATATATATATATATATAATATATATATAATATATATATATATATATATATATATATATATAGCTTTTGAGGTATCGCCCTCAACTTTCTCCATTGTTTTGTTTGATATTGCATGGGAATTAGCGTTTCACAACATTATTTTTTATATAAAAATCATGACTGTACATTGTTGTATTTATTTATACCTACGTGCTTTAATTTATTTTAAAATTTATTCAGTATTATAGCCAAATTATTGCTAGAGTGCCAAAAAATTTTAAATATACTCTTAAGTCCGGACCGGTCACCGGTGACCGTTTTAATTTAATTTACAATTTGAATCAGTATACAAAAAAATTTTTGTTTTCTCTTTTTTATATTCTTCCTACGATTTTTTAAATAATAACGGAATTGACAAGGGTAAATTTTTAATGGGCAATTGAAAACCGTTACCAACTTTACATTTTATGGGTGTGTTCTCACCACAATTTTTCATAATTCTTAAGACATATTCACGTCAAACATACAAAAATATTTTATAAACAAGAACATTAACATTTGTTTACACCCGTTAATGAACTTCAATTGTTGCATACCTATATATATATTTATATATATATTATATATAAATATATATATATATATATACCGTAAAATGGATAATATATATATATATATATTATATATATATATATATGATATATATAGTATATATATATATATATATAAATATATATATATATAGGTATATAATATTATACCAGTATATATATATATATATATATATATATATATTATATATATAATAATATACATATATATATATATATATATTATATATATTATATATATATATATATATATAGATATTATATATATATTATATATAGTATATATATATATATATACCGTAAAAATTTTAAGGGTCAGGTGAGTATAGTCGATTACATTTGATAAGTATAATAAATGTACTATTTTTTAAATTAAAACATTTTTTTCAATTAGAGAAAGGTTTTTAAGTACAAATAGATTATATTTTAACCATATATAAAAATTTAAGTAAATAACTTTACACCTACTAGTCAAAAAAATTTCCCAAAGTTGGGAATAATTTTTTTTTGTTTTTTTTGCAAAAAAAATTCTAAGACCTCGTGAATCTCGTTGAGAATTAAGGTATCAGAATTTTGATTTAGATGCATATTGGGAGGCTATTTTTAACATTTTCCATGTAAAAAAATTTAAAATATTAAGCTTATTTTTAGTTATTAAGTTTTTTCAATTTCGTGAGGTGGAAAACGTCTGGATCGGCGAATTGTAAAATCAGATTAAAAAAATGTCCTTTTTTTTCAGTTTTTATCAATTATTTTGTTTCACGTTGTTGACAAAAAAACGTAGACTATAAAGACATTTTGTTTCTCTTCTGTACCTCTCTTTCTTTCTATCTATGTTAAGGTAAAAAAAAAAATTCACTGTGAAAATGTGCGTACATACTCTATAAAAAAAAAAAAAAAAAAAAAAAAAAAAAAAAAGGCCTATTTTTTATTGAAAAGTGCAAATATTATTATTAAAAATTATTAAAATTGATGTCATAATTTAAATTATAATATTGTGAAAATTTTTTTGGCAAATTCCCGTGTTAAATGTGCGTTACATAGGTCCGTATTCGTCGATTTAGTTACTTTTTCACTATTACGTTGATAATATATTATTATTATTAGTAATACCGAAAATATTTTCAACATTCATTTTTGAAAAATTATTGAGCATCAAAAAATGTCCAAAAATTTCAAAATTTGGAATTATTTCAACGTTTTGCAAAATTTAGTTAATAAAAAATTCTTTCCACTTGTGTAGTAAATACAAAACGATGCAGTGAG
>JABUQX010102035.1:0-15000 GCA_015478945.1 Trachelipus rathkii | reverse complement strand
AGTTTCAAATATCTGAACAGACTTGCAGATAAGAATAAGGTGATATACAATATTTTTTTTTTTTTTTTTTTTACAGTTGTCACCACCACTCACGGGCAGAGCCCTATTCAAGGAGGGGGTGTTACACGCCTCAGAAGTCAACAACTAATAAAAATTACGCAGATGAGCCACAGACGAGCGTCTTAAAGTGGGGGAGATTAAAATTCAGCAGAAACACAGAATGGAGAGAATTCCACAGAACAGATGTGGCAGGAAAGGAAGGAAGCACCACAGCGAACTAGCCTGTGATGTTACTACATTCAACACCAAGAACTCATGTGCAGGACACAGCACCTAGTTCTAGCGAGGGGCGATGTAAAGGTGGAGGTACGCGAGTGTTAAGCTCCCTCGAGCACCTGCGGTACCTATAGAAAAGAGATAAAGCACCAACATCGCGCCGCAAAGATAGAGGGTCAAGGGAACCTGGAAGTACAGAACAGTTTATAAGCCTTTTGGCCTTTGACTCGACCCTCCCTATACAAAAGGCGCGGTTGAAAAAAAATAACCCCAGAGCGGCCCCCCTCCCCCCCTTCAGATATGAGAGCAGTACTGCCATACAAGGGCTGATGAGGCCCTTGTAAATGGAGCAACTGAGAGAGGAAAAAAAAGTCTTCGCAGTCTAAACAGATATTCCCAGTTTCTTGAGGCCGCCCTAGCAACCAATGTGATGTTGAGGTTTCCAAGACATTATTTTTGGTTATGTTAAGGCCCAAGGCATGTTTATATTGTTCAACAGGAGCAGCGAAGAGGAACCGTCTGAAAAGAGATAGGAAAGTTAGAAGGTGTCTTAAAAGGAGATTTGTAGAAGTTGAGTTGTTTTAAAGATTGAATTCACAAGGTTTCAGACGACCCCACCCGGAAATGCTATCCAGATTCAGCGATAATAGATCGGAAGATTAAGACGAGAAGGCATCTAGAAGTAAAAGAAGAGCAGAATTGAAATGAGTTGAAGAATGAAGGGTCGAGTCATCGGCATATGAGTGAATAGAGTTAGATGTGCAGGTGAGAAGATCATTAATGAAAAGTAAGAATAAAGTAGGAGATAAGACAGAACCCTGAGGAACACTACTATTGACAGAAAAGGAAGAAGAAGTCGCCCCATCAACAACAGCCAATATTGAGCGATTTGAAAGAAAACTAGACATGAGTAAGCAAAGAGAAGGAGGAAACCCAAAGGAGGGGAGCTGGAGAGCAGTGACGCGTGCCATACCGGTCAAAAGGTATTGGATATGTCAAGCGCCACCACGCAAGTTCCCGTAGTTTCCTAAGCGGAAAACCATAAATCAGTAAATAGGAAAGTATATCGCCAGTAGACCTCGAGCGCCGAAAGCCGTACTGGCGATCGGAAAGAAGTGAATTATTGTTTTTAAAATATACAATAATAATGAAAAATACATTTAACGATCTGTAGCACAAAGTTGTGATAGTGAATGAATATAAATGTGATTGAATGCTTTTTACCATTTTAGAATTGACATTGAAATTAAGGAAATATGTACTAAAAATGCAAATTGACATAGTGAGATGTACATGTTGCGATTAAACGACGTTTCTTTGACGATCTCTATGTATAGCTGTGGTGGAATTGTCTTCTCATCAAGAACCAGCATGTAATCTGCATCATGTTTGGGTGTCCATCAGAATTGGTAGCCTTCTTCCATAATTTTAATGTCTTGATGAAAGTGTTCACCTTGCTCTTCGCTCACTCGCTCACATGACCCAAGTTCTCTGGAAAGTCATCCAAGTTACTATGTAAATAGTGAACTTTGATGCTCCTTCTACATCCAAGTTGCTTGGAAACTCAAGAGCAAAGCATTCCCCACAATCTCTGTAGTTGTCAGCTTTCCTGTTCCCAGGAAATTCCGTACCACATCAGGAGAATGCTATTTTCAAGCCCTAGCTCTGCTTGCAGTCAGTTTTTGTAACCAAAGTGTGGATCACTGATGAGTTTTCTTATTTGAGGGCCATCAAATATTCCTGCCTTTTTCTTCTCAGCACTGAGACTTGGAAAGATTGAAAAATATAACTGAAGCAGTCTCCAGGTGTGATCTAAGAAGCTTGATGATTGCCCTTCTAACCTAAATTTTTATGTGCAATGGGGGATATGGAATTTTATCCTATTCAACCAGAGGCTCATACTTGATGCTCTTATCATCAGGCGTCAAACTGATTTTTGGTGGTCAGGTCTTTGTCACCCAGTGTTCTAATGTAGCCCTACTGTCCCAGTAGCACTGGAAACAAGAACAGGGTTTTATTTTTTGGTTTTTGTTTTTTAATAATTTTTCTTGTCCCTGGGGTTGGGGCCCCCCTTGCTGCCCCAGCGGAAAATTAATCATTTTCAAATCCGCCACACAAATTAACCATCCATGAAGATGGTATTGCAATCTATCCAGAATTTTCTTGATGTTGGTATACTCTTCTTTTATTTTTTTTATTTTTATTTTTTTACATGATACCACCACTCACGGGCAATGCCCTTTTCAAAAGGAGGGGAAAAAAAAAAATAAATAAATAAAAAAAAAAAAAATTACAATGAATAAAAAAAATTAAAATAAAGGAAAGTGAATCAAATTTTTGTCGCCTTTTGCTAACGCAATCCCTTTCAGGTGGCGCAGACGCGGGGACTTAAATAGAGGAAGAATGAATATTGCAGGGACAAAAGATGGAAGGGAGTTCCACAAAACAGATGTGGCTGGAAAGAAGGAGGTACCACAATGAGTGATCCTTGAGTCTCCAATATTCACACAATTTTCATGAGAGAACAAGGCACCTCTTGTGTTACGAGGGCGACGCGGTGGTGGAGGAATGAAAGAGGTCAATTCTCTCGAGCACCTGCCGTTGTAATACCTATAGAAAAGAGAAAGGACTCCATCGTCACGACGCAGAGAAAGATGGTCAAGGGAGTCAGAAAGTATGGGATAGTTTATAAGCCTCTTAGCTTTAGCTTCAACTCTATCCAAAAGGAGGGTGGAACTGGATCCACCTGAAATGTGGGAACAGTATTCCATACAGGGGCGAATAAGACCATTATATAACTGGAGTATCTGAGCAGAAAAAAATAAATAAATAAAAAAAATAAATAAATATTTGTACAGAGTATCCTATAGGGATTGAACCATATATATTTTTGTTGTGCATTAACACACATTTCAAACTTCTTTTGCTACTGTCAATAAAAAGTCTCAATGCACTTGAATCATGTGCAAACAGTCCCATATTGAGAAGAATCCCTTCAACATCATTACAATAAACAAGTTGACCATCTGAATGGAAGTACTTTCGCAGAGCTGCTTCTCTGTTACGATAAAGGGAGACACTAGTGCCAGGTCTGAGTATTCCTTTCTCTTTCAGCCTGGAAGCCAACAATTCAGCAGTCTGCTTTGGCAAATGCAAATATCTTGCCAGATCATTCAACTCAGGCTGATTAAACATAGCAATTGTATTAGAATCTGCAACAGATGGCGTATATTTCGTCAGAGCATCGTCCTCATCATCTGTAGAATAAGGTAAACTGATATTTTCATCATCAATCTCCAGTAGCTCAGTAAACTCAGGCACAGGTATTTCCTCAGTGTTCAACTGATCGTCTGGCAGATGGGATATTTGGTTATTGTAAGTGGGTTTGTTTGTATTATTGAAACTTTTTACATTGACAGGCAGAGGTAGCAGTCATCTAAATGGTTTGTTGGTTCTCTCCAAACTTTTGGCACACCAAATCTCAGCTTAGCATTCTTTCCTTTAGACCATGATCGCAAAGTTTCAACACATGTTTTGCACACTTTGTGATGAGCCCAATATTTGCCTTGGTCTTCCAGTTCTACTTTAAAGTAGGCAAGATACACCCTCTTGACAAAGTTATTAATGTTACGCCTTTGATCCTGCAAAATGAAGCTCCCACAGATGTAGCAGATATCTGTGTCATTAAGGCATCTCTTCTTTCGGTGTTGTAGCCATTGTTAGATCACAACCTGCAAATGAAAAATATTGCATAAATTGTGATAGGTACATAAAATTATTGTCATATGTAATATTGTAATAAATTGTAAAATGTGCATAAAATGATATTAATAAACACTTTTGTCCAAATACAGCACCATCTTTTATCACTAAAGCAGTCACTGACATAAACCAATGCAATATTCATGTGACACTTCAAAAATCAGCCTTAAACACACAATCTCCGCCAATAGAGAAACAAGATTTAAAAAGGCTAAAACTAACCAAGAAGACCCACCCCCCCTTTCACTTTTTTAGAAGTATCAAAAACCTTAAAAATTCGCAAGCAGTGAGAGGGACCAGACCAAATATCCAATATTTACCACAAATGCCTGGAAACCAAAGCTATGACAGCCCTAACTCAAATATTTATTGTCACACGTGCAAACTAATACTCCCATTATGGAAACATGCACATATAATCCCTATACTAAAACCAAACAAACTATCTTCATATAGACTTATACTGTATCATTACTTTCTACAATATCCAAAGTGCTCAAAAAATTTATCGTAAATAGAATACCTCCTTTCATCCCCCTATCAGACTCACAACATGGATTCAGACAAAAACTACACTACCACTCTCTTCACTGATGTAACAACACATCCTTACTGGTTTTAACCAAACTCCACTCCTTCTCATACTCTCCTTGTAGCAATAGACATCAACAAAGCATTTGGTACAGTCCCTTTCACATTTTAATAGACAAAGTACTAAGCACAGATATAACCATCAAAAACAAAAAAAATAATAGCATATTTTCTATCTGGCCATACAATTAATCATATAAGAACGTCACTCCTACCATACATACAAATTATATAATACTATTCCACAGGGAGGCATCCTTTCACAAATACACTTTCACCTCTTTATGCATGACCTACCACATCATACATCCCCTTCTATATAACTTAATAGCTATGCAGCTATCTAACAATCACAGTCCAAAACTCTTCTATAAACACAGCATGCAGAGAACTACAACAATATATGTAGATCAACTGGAACAATGAGTAACACCTAACAGAATAACTACATCACCTCAAAATCCTCTAATTACATTACTTACCCCAGACAGAATAAAATCAAACATTGAATGAATGAAGTTTTTCTATCAAACAATAGATTCACTTCAAGAAACAACTCACCATCCCATCCTAGTTTGACTTTTGATACACACATGACATCCCCGCTCCCCACATCAACAATATTAAACTAAGCTTGCTGTAAGCATTAACTTTAACAAACTTTGGCTAACTTTATATAAAGAGTACCTCACAATAGTATACAGACAATACCCCTGTCCCTTCATATACAATGCTTCACCTGCCTAGGCTCCCACAATTCACACTCCAATATTCAGAAATTAGAAACTGTACAAAATAAAGCTCAGTTTAATAACATGTTGCCTTCCACCACACCCATCCACTACCTTCTAATGGAAACAAAAATTCTTCCTATAAAAGCCCATCTTGACATGATATGCCGTTAATTTTATAGTAAATCACTCAATAGATCAATTAATCAAGCATTACAACAACCCACTGCACCTAGAAGAAAAAAAATCACACCAGCATTCTGCTATTCCAACATTTACAAAACACTTTGACACCCCACTCCCCCCACCTCCAGATATCCCAATCATTAATCACATTCATACCCAATTAACCCAAAAAACGCTTTTTGTATATCCAAATAATACCACACTTCGAGCATGTCCACCCGAAATATCCACAACAGAGCAAACTTTGGACTGTCAAACCCGAGTAGTGCTGTTTCATCTCTGCCTATCTCTGCTCTGGGCATCAGAATACAAATTTAGAAATCATGATGTACTCTCCCACTACTGTCAAAGATGTCCCTCCATAACACACGACGACAGAACATCACCTACTAGGCTGCTCCGACTTAATGAACATCAGACACAACTTTGATACACTTGCTTTAACAGATTCCTGGGTCTGGCATTCAGTGCTGGTGTAATATCCTATAGTTTTGATAAACTAATATCCATGAAAACTCATTAAGTAGATTGAAGCATACATGTTTACCAATAAGTGGCCCAGTTTGAAGAAAATTGAAATTTGCATGTTTTCGCCAAAATCAAGGTCACATAAAAGGTAACATTTTTTGTGACCTTTAATGAAAATATTGAATAAAATAAATTTTGTAGAACTATTCAAGAGCTTTAAATTGACCTTTTTTATCAAAGTTTGGAGGGTCATATCTATGAAACCGTATGAGCTAGAGACCTGCAACAAACGCCATTTATGTTTTCTCATCAAGGTCTTTAAGTTTGACAATTTTCATAAAAATCAGAGGGAATGATGGAAAATGTTCAGTTGATTTGACACCTATTATTATTATTATTATTATTAATATTATTATTATTATTATTATTATTATTATTATTATTATTATTATTATTATTATTATTATTATTATTATTATTATTATTATTATTATTATTATTTAATTAATTAATTAATTCTGCCACCCCTAAACTACTTTTTCACAGATATACAGTAAAGATGATGTAAAATTGTTGGAGAAGAGAAACAAAGGAGAAATAAAAGGTGTTCTTAAGCTTATAAATCTTACTCCTACAGATATGGAAATAGATTTTATTGGCTTTCATACATCTATTGTTAATTCATTCAGAAGAATTATTTTAGCTGAGGTAATGTAAATTTGAATACTTGCTATAACATATGAAAATTTTACATAGCTAAGTCTTTTTTAAAAATTTGTATATTTTCTCAACCTACTCCATACACAGCTCAAGTATGATTATTTATTAGAATGTATTGAAGCTGGTGTAAATGCAACTTGCCATAAACTAATATTTGACAGTAAGCTTTTTCCCCCCCCAAAAAAAAAAATTTTCCTCTCCCTTTTGGTGACTGGGTCAGGGATCAAACCATGGACTAGATTGCATAAAATCAACTTTTAAGTTGAACCAAGATGTCCCTCCCAGACAAACAATGACAAAATAGTATATAATAGTAGTAGTGTATATATCATCATCCACCTTCTTTCCCCAAGACTGGGGGAAAGGTGCGTGACATGCACCAGAAACAGAAAAGTAGTAGAAGAATATGACACAAGTTGAAAAGGAAGCTCAGCCTTACCGCCCCCTTTATACCTATTAGTGAGAACTCATCACAGTCAGGAAATCCACCCTAGAGCTTCACGGGACCGCGATGAACCCTCACTATGGCATATCGTCAATGTGGGGTTCATCCCTTGGCTCAGGTGGGCCACAACCATACCCCCATACAAAACCCCGCCATTCACTCCTATTATGCACCTTTCTTCTCGCCTCTGCTAAATTCACATATCTCTCCTCCAGGCATTCCTTTACTGACTCTATCCAATTTTTCTTCTGTTTCCCAGCCGGTCGATTCCCAACACACTCACCACTATACATCCGCTTAACCAACTGACTATCATTCATCCTTTCCACATGACCAAACCATCTCAACATACTTTCATTTATTCTCTCATTTATCCCTTTCTTCACACCACACAACTATTAAATATGTTCATTCCTCATTTTATCAATTCTTCTCGCACCTAACACGCCCCAGAGATTGTCTATCTGAACACATTGTACTTTAGATCTATACCTCTTATTCCAGACCATAGTCTCACTACTATCCATTAACACAGATAACAACATACCCTTATGTAAGACCCTAGCACACTCATGACTTAGTTTCTTTACATCCACCAATGATTTAACTGCACCAGCCACTTTCCTGCCATTCACAACTTTACTGCTACACTCTGCATCATCCATTCCCTTTTCATCCAACATATATCCTAAATATTTAAACTCAGACACTTTTTCCAGCTGCTCACCATCTAATATAACTTCACACCAAGGACTATCTTCACTTACAACCATAACCTTACTCTTATATACGTTTACTTTCAAACCCCTCCTTTTATATACTCTGACAAATCTCTTTACCAATCCTCTCAAACTCTTCAGATTCATTGCACAAAACCAAATTATCTGCATATAATAGGTTGGACACCCTCCACTCTCTTCCATTCTCCTTCATTCTAAAACCATCTCCTGCCACCCCCACCTCTAATTCTATCATAACCCCATCCATATACAAATTGAATAACCAAGGAGACATAACACATCCCTACCTCACTCCGCTATTAATATTAAACCAATCGCTATCAACACCATTTATTCTTACAAACACTTCACTACCGTCATACATACTTTTGATTCCATTCAGAAGCCTACCACCAACACCATATATCACTAACACCTGCCATAGAGCTTCCCTATTAATCATATCATACTCCTGTTACAAATCCATAAAACCTAGATACAATTTATTCTTCTTCTCCCTCATTTTCTCAATCATTTGTTTCAATGTAAATATTTGATCCACACATCCTCTACCAATTCTAAATGCATCTTGTTCTTCACAATCAGTCCTTAAGTCACTCAACGCATTCTTTCGACCAAAATAGAAAAATTTTACTGCTACACTTAATAAACTAATTCCCCTATAATTCCTACAGTTACCCTTATCTCCCTTACCCAAGGGTACTATTACTGCTCTCCTCCAATCCCTCAGAACTATACCCTCCATAAACGCTTTGTTACACAACTTCCAAATCCAATCAATCACCATCTCGCCTCCTTTCTTGATCATTTCACCAGTAATTTCATCTATACCTGCAGATTTACCATTCTTCAACTTTCTCACTCTACCCATTATTTCCTTACTAATGACCTCATCCCCAAAATACCTATTCCTTCTTGCACTATCAAACCCCCACACATTCACTATCACCTCTTCATTACTGCCAATGTTATAAAGATTTTTGAAGTGTTCCTTCCACACTCCCATCACATTCACTATCGAAAGCACCATCCCTATTCATTATTCTAAGCAGATTCCCCTTATTTTCATTTTTAACCTTTCACACTTCCTCCCAGAAGAGCTTCCTATTCCCTTGTTTGTCCCCATTCATCCTCCTTCCAAACTGTTTATTTACCTCTTTTTTTCCTCCTATGTATGCACCTTTTAGTATTTCTTTTTTCCTTCTTATATAATTCCAAACATCTTTCTTATGAAACTTCGTCATTGGCTTTTAGTACATTCAACCATGCTTTTTTATTTTTAACCGCTTGCATCACCTCTTCATTCCACCAATCACTGTTAACATTCTTACTTCCTACTTTAGCACATACACATACTTTCTGTGCACTGCTTACAACTGCTTTCTTCATTTGCTCCCAGATTTGTTCAGTTTCAACTTGTTCACATTCAACTGATTTACTTGCGAGCCCTCTTAAATACTTATCCTTACTACCTTTTCATTTAACTTCTCACTCTTAATTCTTCCCACTTCATTCCTTATCACCATAATGATCTGATAATCCTATTCCTAATCCCCCTCACTGATTTAGCATCCAGCACATACCTCAACATCTCCGTCTTTACCAACACAAAATCAATCATGCTTTTCACTTCAATACCATCTCTACCTACACCAACTCTAGTATACTTTTGAATACTCTTGTGTTTAAAGAAAGCATTACTTACACACATACCTCTCTTTTACAGAATTTAATCACCTTCCTACCTTTCTCATTTTTTCCTGACACCCCTAAACCACCTGTTATACAATTCCTTTTTTGATCACCTATCCAACCACTTAGGTCACCCAACACAATCAATCTGAAGCTCCTACTCAGCCCGTCCAAAACAAAACATCATTCAGATTATCTCGGAAAATCGCACTCTTCAACATTACCCTAAGACAGACCATATGTCACAACCACACATACCTTGACCTTTTCAAACAAATTTAACCATTAGAATTCAAGTACTCACACACACAAAGTCTACCATGGCTCTGTACCACAAGTCGCTCATCAGAATTTCAACTCCTTCTCTTCCCCTTTCATTCTTTTCCACACCAGCACACACATTTCACACCACACCACTCATTTTCCCCATTTCCTTTCATCTTTGTTTCAGTCACAGCGAGCAAATCAAATTTGCCCTTTCTAAATACATCCATCACCTCTCTTATTTTCTCCTCAACATTTATTCCTCTGACATTCAATGTACCCATACGATTCATACATTTTCGCTGAAAGATGATTGCGACCTTCTTCAAGGCATGCATTAGCATTCCTGGCAAAAGATAAGTTTTAGTGGGCAGCCAACTCAGCTATCACTGTCCCTTAGTCTCCTTCTACGACACGCAGGACAGAGAGGTGTGGATATAGGTATGTGTATATGATATGTGGAAAAAAAGGTGGTGTCTGTAAGATGTTGTCTGGATTAGTTGATGTTGGCGCAAATGCCCATGTGGGCAGCATTTACAAAATGGCATTTTTCCAGCATTGCCCCATTTTCATTTAAATGCCTGCCCAAAAACTGGGCATTTATAAAATTATCAGTAATGGATGGATTATTGACAGTATTTGAAAAAAAAAAACATTTAATGAATAGTTATTTCATATTTCGCATATATATATATATATATATATATATATATATATATTATATAATATAAATATAATATTATATATATATATATATATATATACCGTTATATATATATAATATATATATAATATATATATTATATATATATATAATATATATATATATATATATATATACTCTGCCCCTGGCGCCCACCTCAATTGAGGGCCACCACTGCTTCCAGGGAAGCAGCCACCGCTCTTAGGCGGTTCCACAGGTCGAGAAGGGAAGATATAGAGAAGTCGGCACGGGGGCGTCGAGAGCGGTGCACCCCAGAAGGAGGTGCTCCATTGTGTCCTGGGAAGTGTGACATCTGGTGCAAGTGGGGAGGTAACCATTGTCTAGTTTGAATCTATATTATATGTAAGAGTTTTGGGTGGTGACCTGATCTGCTCCGGGTGAGGTCAATTTGGCCTCTTCTAGAAAGTGTTTCTTCTATAGGGGAAATTTTTGGGGAGGGGAGTTTAGTAAATTGTTATTGGATGCGGTTTCGTAGGTACGTGTTGGTTAGTTGTGTAAGGATATGTGTAAGCCGTGACCTATTGGGAGGGGGAGGGGGAATAATGTTGTATATGTTATTATAGAATTTAGCTGGTGAGGAGGGTGGGGATTTTAGTCTGTGTCGGGAGGGGTTGGAGAATATTTGGTGGCATGGGGGGTTGGATTTAGGGTTTTCCAGGTGGGTGAAGATGGGAAGGATGTAAGTCTTGTCATGTAGATGTTGGATGGGGGTGGTTTTAGTGTATCCAGTGATTATTCTAAGGGTGGTGTTTTGTGTGATTTGTAATTTTTTTGAGTTAGATTTTGACAGTGCGGGGAACCATGCGGGGGAGCATAGTTATGTTTGTTCTGAGGAGTTATTTATAAGTGGTGGTAAGGGTGTGTTTCCTGTCACTAAAATTGTGTTGGGAAAGGGTTCAGAGGGTGTTTAGTGTCCGTTGGGTTGATGAGGTGATTTGGTCAATGTTGGGGGAGAACGTCATGTGTGTGTCAAAGGTAAGACCTAATATTTTTGAGGTTTTGTTTAGGGGGAGGGGGTTGTTGTTTAGGAAAACTACTGGGTGGAGTGAAGATTGGTGGCGGTCGGTGGTCAGGAGGGTCTTGGAAGATATGAGGGGGAAGGCGGACATTCTGTTGGAGAGTAGCCAAGTTTCTAAGTGTTGTAGGTATTCTTGGGTGTGATGAGTGGCTATATTTACGTCTGAATGTTGAGAAATGAGGCTGATATCATCTGTGTATGTGATAATTTTGGTGGATTGGTGGGTAGAAATGGGCAGGTCTGCTGTGAAAAGGTTGAAGAGGAAAGGGGAGAGAATAGCGCCCTGTGGCACGCCGTTTTGTAATTTAATGGAATGAAAGAGATTGTTTATGTGGAGAACCTTAACAAAGCGGTTAGTGAGAAAATAAGAAAGCCATTTTTTGTTGGGATTTTCTAGGGGTGGATTGAAGGATTTTTTGAATAAGATTAAATGTGGGGACAGTTTCAAAATCTTTGTTGATTTCGATTGCTGTGAGAATGGATCTATGGGATGGAGATTGATTGAAGACATTGATGATGTGTTGGGTGAGGGAGCTAAAGGCTGTAAATGTGGAGTGGTTGCTTTTAAAGCCATGTTGGAGATCAGGGATGGTGATGAGAGGGGAGATTTTGTTTAATATTAGTTTCTCTAGTAGTTTACTAATGGAGGAGAGGAGAGAAATTTGGCGGTAAAAGGAGGGGGAATTAGGGTCTTTTTTGGTTTGAGTTTTGGTAGTATGAATGCTTGTTTCCAGATTGAGGGTATATAGTTTAGTTGCCAGGATTTGTTGAAAATTTCTGTGATGAGGAGGAGTGCTTTTTCACCGAGGTATTTTATATGTAGGTTAGAGATTGAGTCTGGTCCTGTAGCTGGTGAGTTTTTGAGGGTTTTGATAGTTTCTGATATCCTTTCAGTTGTAAAAGGGGGTGGGGAGTTGAGGTCTGAGGGGAGTTTTCTGAGTTGTTTTTTTGTTTTCCTGTTATTGGAGTGAGTTGGTTTGCGAGAAATGTTAGCATAATGTTTTGCTAGGCAGTCTGATTGTTTTTTGGAGAAGGGAGGGAGTTATCAGGTAAGGAGGGGGATTCATGGGAGGGAGGGGGGTTGTTTTGAGTTATTTAGTTTTTTGATGACTTGCCAGGTTTTCTTATTATCAATGTGTGAGATGTTAGATTGTAAGTATTCTGAAAACTTATTTGTGGTGCTGGTGGTTATGAGGTTGGTGATTTGGGTGTTAAGGTTTGTTATTTGGTTAGTGGTGAGTGGGGTATGTGGTCTAAGTTTTCGAAGGGAGTTTCTTTGTTTGATGAGTTGGCTAATTTCAGGGGAAAGTTTGTGGTTATAGGATTTTCTGTGGCCTTTGGGTATGTATAGGTTAGCTGATTTGATGATTAAGTTATTTAAGTGATTAATGGAGGTGTGTAGGGATGTTGTGTCATGGATTGGAGTGGGGTTAATATGTGTTTCGATGTGGTCAGTGAATGCTGGTCAGTTAGCTTTTTTGTAGTTGGTGTATGTAGTGACCTTTTTTGGGGGGGGTTTGATGGGAGAAGGTTAGAGAAATAAGAATGGGGAGGTGGTCTGAATGTAGGTCAGTAATGGTGTCCCAGGTTAGTCAGTGATGTAAGGAGGGGGAACAGAATATGACATTAGGGGAGGTGGGAGATTGGTTTGCTTGGGGAGAGATTCGGGTGGGGAGGTTTTTGGAATTGAGGATATTAAGGGATTCTAATTCGTTAAGAATGTGGTTGCCGCGGGGGTCAGAGGGGTAGTCTTTGTACCAAGCGGAGTGGTGGGCATTAAAATTGCCTCCGAGAATAAGATTTGGAAATGTGGATAATATTGATAGGGGGGGGGTGTGAGGTTGTTTGGGGTGACGAATAAAGAGATTGATGATGTTATAAGTGGTCTTGTTCAGGAGGATGGAACAGGATTGGGATTTTATTAATGTGTCTGGGAAAAGGGTGGAGGTGTTAGGGGTAGTGTTGTGGTAAGGGATGTCATTGCAAATCAGTGTTAAGAGGGAGTGTTGGGGGGTTGGGAAGGGGAGTAAATGGAGTCGTAGCCATAGAACGGGGGGAGAGGGATGTTTTGAGAGAGGGAGGCTTCTTGTAGGATAGCTATGTAGAAATTGCACTTGAAAGAAATAGTTGAGAGTTTAATGGTTGTTAGTTAGACCGTTAATGTTGAATTGTAGTATATTGAGTGATTGGTTTGGGAGGGAGGGGTTTTTGAATAATTGAGGGGTTACAGATTGCGCGGGGTGACCTGTGGTATTTCAGGGGAGGGTTCGAAATGGGGAACAGGTCAGGTGTACCCATTTGCGGTTTTATGCTATTTTAACCAACATGTTGTAGGCAGATAGGGCAAATATATCTAGGGGGTCCGGGGTTTCTCTCGACATCTCCCGACCAGAGGAGGAGTAGTCTCCCTACAAAGAAAGAAGAGACGGACAGAAGAGGTAGACTTGAGACATAGATGGGTGGAGTGAAGGCAATGAGTAAACAAAATAGGAAATCTGACCTGTGGGCCAGGCGTCAGCTGACTCCCTATCTGGCAATGACCCTCCCTGGTGGAGATGCAGTGATCTTGATGCCGACCAACCGGGCAGAGGTTCCAACCTCTTGGAGGAGTCCTACCACGGAACAAAACATTCAGTTGCACCGCGTGAAGGTGTCACTTTCATTGAACCTATATATATATATATATATATATAGCATATATATATATATATATATATACTCTCTTATATATATATATATATATATATATATATATATATATATATATATATATATATACCTGCATACTACTATATATACTATACTATATATATATATATATATATAACATATACTACATATATATATATATATATATATATATATATATATATATATATATATATATATACCTATATATATATATATATATATATTATTACAAGCTAAATACTTATCATCCTAAAAAGACTAACTGATTGATATGCTCGGAAGTCAATCTATTACTTTCATTTGAGCAAACATTGTTTAATAATGATACTGTTCGTTCTGACAAGACTGACGTCGCATTTAGTAAGATATTTCTTTGCTAACATAAACATAGCAGGAAAGCATTTTTACTATCATTCAAAGAATTTTATTTTCTTGCATTATCATTAGTCACTACAGTGTAGAATAGTGATTAGAGTGAGTAATACTCAAGAGAACATTTGACTATAACAGTGTATTTGTGTAGTCCCCCTCTCCTATTTTTGGTTCCGGAAAGACGAAAAGTGAAACCCCAATTTTGGAGTATTTGCTTTGCATTAGGATGGCAGACAAGAAACGAATATGGGGAAAAAGAGGGATTTCATCACTTCAGGGTGTCAGGAGGGGATAAAATTTTTACCCCTTTAAAAAAACTT
>JABUQX010102034.1:0-7500 GCA_015478945.1 Trachelipus rathkii | reverse complement strand
ATTTATTCTCTTGCGAAACATTATTTTCATAAGGATCATTGACTGGAGGAATTTTGATTTGTGCCTCCAAGAAAGCATAATTATAATGCTTTCAAAACACTGTTGTCATGGCAACGTAAAAGAAACCTTATTCTTATTTTGTCTATTTTGAGGATTTTTCCACAAAGCTTCCTCTCGAAATTTGGCAAGAAATCCAATTTTTTTTAAAATTAAATAAAAAAAAATTATTTAATATATATATATATTATAATATAATATATATATATATATTTATATATTATATATATATCTTATATATATATATATATATAATATATATATTATTTGGAGAGAGAGAGAGAGAAGAAGAACGAGAGAGAGGAGAGAGAGAGCAGAGAGAGAGAGAGAAGAGATGAGATGGAGATGAGAGAGAGAGAGCGATTATACTAAATGTATTATTTTTTGTTATAATTTTAGTTGTAATATTGTTGAATCTTTTATAACTTTTCTGTGTAAACTTAGCAAATTTCAAATGGAGAAGGAGGACAAAATTAAACCTTTAATTTTCGAATTATAAATAAGACACGATATACACCTATTTACCCTATTTTAGTCATACATTTAATTAAATAATCATAAATCTTTAAAAAAAGTTACAACCCTTTACTAGACAAACAGGAAATCATAAACATTTCCGCTACGAAAGGACACGGGGGCTTGGAGGCAAAGTTTCTTCTTTAAGGACTTTCTACGGGAGGCAAGCGCCTAAATTATATTATTCAAATTTTGCTGGATAACGCAAGAGGATAGGTTCAGGGTTCATTATTTATTTATTTATTATTTAATTTATATATAATTAACAAATAATTTATAAAATGTTGAGTATCCTTCTAACAGTTCTCTTTTAGATATATTGGTTTTATGAAGTAATTAGTTTTCCTCAAATTCAGATATAATAGAATTTAAATTGAATTATATTATCGAATGTCTATTTAAGAACAAGTAATGTTTTTTAATTTTTTTTCTTAAATTAAACGAGTTTTTATTAGATTCCTAGAAAGAAAAAAAAAAACAATTGTAAAAATTAAATTCAGAATATGTATTGTATACCGTCTTGAAATTAGCTCTCTGCTTTTTGGAAGGACAGAGCCGTTACAATTTAATATTGATTAAAATAAGGAGTTATTCATGGCGATGATGCTTGCAGTTTTCTGTTTAAATTTTACAAATTTTCATTATATACAATGAAATGTATTCTTTAATGACCTATTTTCACAAAAAAAGTAAGAGAATTTATCATACTGCAATTTGAAAGATATCGTTCTTTCTATAATAATAATCTCGTGTAAGCAGAGAAGCATCGAGTTGTAGGAAAAAGTCGCTTTGAATATATATATATATATTATATATATATATATATATTATATATATTATTATTATTATTATATATATATATAGATATTTAATATATATTAATATATATATATATAAATACTATATTGAAGTGCATCCCGCATGTTTTCGGTTTTACGAAGCGCCAGCTGATAATATAATATATATATAATAGTAGTAACGTTGAGAATCGAACCCAAGTATCTAACCACAGAGGTCATAAAAGTGTGCCATTTTTCTTCACTTCAAAGGGTGCCGCCGAGGGCGAAAAGGACACATGCCTAAGGCTATATTTTATAAGGCTATATATTCTATAGGCTATATATTCTATAGCAATTTTTAGGCTATATTTCTGCTATCTAGCAGTGGCCGACCTATTGTAGAATACACCGTCTTAGTGTCTACCCTAGTGTATTGCGAGACGGGAAGACGCAGTGTGTATATTAGAAGTGCCTAGGAGCTATCCTTCTAGATTATACCCTACCCCTTTTCTAGCCTTTTCTAGACCTGACATAGTCTACGTCATTAGGAATACACCCAGCGTATTTAGTGCTACCCCTTAGGTATAGAGGGAGTCGATGGTTGTGTATGAGAAAGGTGCGAGTGATGCTTCTTCTATGAGTTTACCCTACCCCTTTTCATAGCCTTTTTAGCATGAATATCCTTACGTCATAGAAATACACCGCAGTATTAGTTCTAATCATAGGTATAAGTAATGAGGATTCGAATTGGTGTATATTAGATTTGTAGGTTGTTCCTTCTACGAGTTATTTACCCCAACCCCCTTTCTACCCTTCTAGTACGATAGATCGTAGTGACGAAACATATCCGATATAAGCATCGATTAGTACAAATCGGCTGCTGACGATTACCTGTCACAGGTTTACGACGAGATCGATTTCACTCAGTAACAAGATTAGTATTAGATATTACCTTACCCCCCTTTTGGGGTATTGCAATCCAACATTGCAATGTGAAGCAATGTGGCATGTTGCAAACAAATTTGCAAATTTGCAACATTTTGTCCGACATTTGCAAACATCGTATATTTCGGCCGTATTAACACTTTTCTAAGGTCAATTTAGTTTCTCGGAGTGCGTAGAAGGTTTTCGGGTCAACCGACCGATTGATCAAAACGAGGCTTGCGCCGCCCGCCCTCACCGCGTCACTTAAGTCTTTTTCGCTTTTGCATTCTGGATTTAGCTATATCTCAGCTAACTTTTTTTTCTGGCTATCACATTTCGAACCTAGTGTAGAACCCGCAGGCAAACTGTGGCTTCAAGGGTCATTGGTATATAATATATAATAATATATATATATAATATTATATATAATAATATATTATATATATATTATATACTATATATATATAATTATATAATAATATATATATATATAATATATATATATATATATATAATATATATATATATAACCCGTTTTAAGACACCCACGGAGAAGGAGGAGTGGCCCTACGTACGTGTCTCCCTACCTTATTTTTTGTCTCCTTTAACCCCCTTAGGTGTTTAGCTAATTTTTGTGTTGACTTTGATATTCAGTTTGGCCTTGAATATTTCAGGTCTTGCCTTGTATTTAGCATTGATCGTATCAAGGCTGAAATTGACCATTCTTAAAAGTTCGTAAGGGATTAAGTGAGATTAAGTCGAACACATGTTAGGTAACTGATGCAGTACATGTTATAGGACATGTCCATAACAAAGTCATGTAGTATCTACCTAACTGAGTTCCTGTATGTAACATCTACCTCAACCACACACACACACACACACAACAACCTACACCTATCACTAAACAACACACACACACTTAACACACACACAATACACCACACAACACTCGTATTTTGATGCCACTCAACTTTGATCCTCACTTTTGCTGCCTCAAACTTTGATGCCTACAACTTTGAGCTAACTTTGAACTCACTTTGATACTCCAGCTTTTGATGTCTCAACTTTGATACTCAGTTTGATGCTCACTCTCAAGACCTAGCTTTGAATTCTCACTTTGAAATCACAATCGTACCCTTTTATGTGAAAATTAGATAGCAGAGCTATGATAACTCAACTTTGTTATCCAACTTTGATGACTCATCTTTTAATGTCTCAGCTTTGATGACTCATCTTTGTATGTAAGAAGAAGAGAAGAGAAGAAGAGAAGAAGAAGAGAAGAAGAAGAGAAGAAAGAGAAAAGAAGAAAAGAAGAAGAAGAAGAAAGAGAAGAAGAAAGAGAAGAAGAAGAAGAATAGAGAAAAGAAGAAGAGTTATATTTTGTTTTAGAGTTGTATACACAGTCTTACCATTTTGTATTTTTGTATTTAATCAGGTCTTTTATTATAGAAAAAGCTGTGCATACAAGTTAAGTTAAGTTATAGTAAATAAAGTTAAAGTTAAATTTTCATATTGAAGGATAAGATTTACATTTTTGATTAATACAAAAATGGTTTGAAAAACATTTTTTTGAAAAACATTTTTTTTAGAGAAAAACATTTTTGTTTTTTAAAAATTTTTTTTGATGAAAAAATTTTTGTTTTTGAAAAAACATTTTCTTTTATGAAAAATTTTATTTTGAAAAATTTTTTAAAAAACAATGTTTCTAGAAAAAGTTGTCAAATTTCCACGAAAAACATGATTTTAGACATATAAAGCATTAAAAGCAGTAAAAACACTACAGCAAAGCCACCGGGGGTCCCACCCACGCTCACCCCCCTGTTTTTTGTTTATGCTTACACATCCTTATTATTAATAAAAAATATATATATATATCCCTCATTTTCTTTTACAAACGTAAACATTTCATCATATACACCATGTTTTTTTTCTCTCTCCTACATAAACACAGCATAATAAGGAATAAATTTTGCATAAAATAATAAAAAAATAATCTATATGTATGAACTTAGCATAGTAAGGGATGAGTAAAACAAGATTTTTTAGTTAAAAGTTATTTTATAAGTAATACTTTTAGTTATTTATCAAGTTATGTGCGTATATTATTTATTTTATATATATGTATTATAATATTAGTTATATATATTATATATATATATATATATAATATCTATACTATATATATATAATATATATTATATATTATCATTAATATATTATATATTATAATATATAATTTCTGAAAAGGGTTACATAAAGGTATTTTAAAATATTACAGAACACAAGTTATTTTTTATAATAATTATATTATATAATATATAATATATTTAATAATAAATATATATATATATAATATATATATATATATTATATATATATATTATATATTAACGAGATTTACAATGTTGTTTACATAAAGGTATTTTTAAATAGTAGAAACACACGTTTTTATTATAATAATATTATATATATATATATATATATATATTATATAATATATTATATATATATTTATATATATATATTATAATTATGACTAATAGATATATTCATACATTGCGCATAACACATGGGATTGAAGTTTAACTGTCTTCTCTATATAATTCTCCAGCTCCTTATCCTTTTGAATAACATAGGAATAAATATTCGAGATGCCCAACCATTCTTCAGCAATTAGGCTCTTATGATTGCATTTTCTAGAATGCCAAGAGAAGTTAACAAGGTATCAATTAGTGTCTCAGCAGTGCTACATTCTTATTATAAAGGTTTTCCATACATTCAGTGTAAAATTTATAAAACAAACATAGCTAGATGTATTAATTCGTCAGTTATGTCGACATTGTCAGATGAATTAATATATTCTTCTTTATTTTAACCAAGGTTGTAATTTCTCTGCGAATGTAAACGACCCTATCTTGTACGTATGATGTGTTAGCTGAGTAAAGGTTATCCAGTATTACGATACATCAATACTTTAACACTATATAATATGAGAAAAACAACACTCTTTCTATTAATACCCCTCTCGCTTCGTTCTAATGGATATATTCTCTATGATCGATGGTATCAGATATCACATTACTCAGCCTTACCCATTCTTCACACAGGTGTCAATAATAGGAGGAATTCTTCAAGAAATGAACAAGGTGCTATTCATGATAACACCTACCCGTAGGAATTACAGGGCTATGTAACGCATCACATTTAGTTTCGAATTAATAAAAAAGATCAGCTTCGCATAACAAGGTCCTCGTAAATATGTCGTTAACAAGTTTGGGAGGTGTAGAGAGCCATGATGTTAGCTCGTTGGAATATTACTGAAGAAACTATGTAGATAAACAGTCTCAAAGCTAATAGTATATATTTTCAACCAATCATAAGAAAAGTAAACAGATTACAACAATAACCGCTTCTCAACTCAGAAAGTCCATATAATCACGCCTTACATCGACAGCGATAACATGTTTAACGAAGGATTAGGCGTATAAACTAAATGGTTAATATTATGGATACAAGGAGTCGTTTTCATTAAATGTAACAATATGTTTAGAAAAATGATTCTTGACAAAAAACAAACAGATATTAAAACTGAACAACCAAATATTATAATAATAATAATATAATAATAATAAAATAATAATATAATAAATATAATAATAATAATATAACATAATAATAATAATATAATAATAATTAAAAATAATATGAATAATATAATAATATAATATTAAATAATAAATAGTTGAATATATTATATAATATACTATATTATATATATAATACTATATATATATATATATATTATTATAATATATTATATATATTATAATATAGTATATATATATATATCAGTATATTATATAAGTTGAATGTTCATTACTGAATGCGGGTTCGAGAACTCATTTAAGAATTTAATCGGTCAAGACCTACCAAAATGCCAGTTATCTTCGTTATTAGATATATATACTTTCAATTCTTCAACCATACCCAGATACATCGGATGCAGTGCTCTCCCTGACACTACCATAGTTTTGGTCAGGATCATTCACGTAAAGGGATTCTTCAAGCTGAGAATAAAGGTATGAACATCTATCGAAGCTAAGAACTGAATTAATTATATTTTCCGAATCTTTAGGTAACAGTTTTTTAAATGTATAATATTCCTGATACAGCATATAATGAGCCACGTAACATAATCGGTTAACATTTCTGTTTTACGCAACTGTTTTAACATTTTCTCTCAACTCGAACAATATATTTTATCTGGGATGTGCCTCTATATAGAAACCATATGTGGGGTTAATAATCCTGTATCCTTTCGCGTCTCTGCCATATTTCTAATATCAATAAGTATTCGTATTAGTATTTAGAGAATGTTTAGTAGTTTCTTTCATCATGATTTCCACCCCACATGATACTATTCCAACGATTTATACCGACAGTGTGACTTAAGGCTTCATTACCCATTCTTAGCATGATGGCATACAAAAGTAATTCGTCGGAAACTTTCATAAAAACACGTCTGTATATATCTATTAAGGCACAAATCTGAAATGTAGGTAAACAGTCTGGTTTATTGTATATAAGAACGAATCACTTTTCTGGAATATTGATATTCCCAATGCACGATGTCCGTATAGAGGTTATTTATCAATAGACCATTCTAACGGTTGGATTACATCATAGAAGATAAGAACACTTTTGAGACAGAGCACAAACTTCTTAACGTTAAATCTAAACACGAATATGACGATGAAATAAAGTTTCGAGAGAAAAGAATAATGTAATGATTTGAACAACAAGTCTAGAGATTAGGGATATTTAACCAATGACGAAAACGGTATAGGGATAGCTTCAAGCAATCACAGAGTAGGCCAAATATAGAATAACGATATGTCCAACATGAAAACAGCATCCAAAGTTTACACTTATTATATATATATAATTATACTATATATAATATATATTATGATATATATATATTAATTATTATATACTATATAATATATATTATAATATATGGGTAAACTTACATAGGAATCACAAAGAGAGAAATAAAAGAAATCCAAGAAAATATAATCAACCGTTTACAAATAATCAGCAAATGCGTCTTCTTTGTCGGGTTCATGTTTAGCTCGTCGAGTTCTAGTATCATCAGCTGTGCGGTGTTGCCGTAACCATGTCCTGACGTAATGCTCTTGATTCCATGTCCGGATATTTG
>JABUQX010102033.1:0-22831 GCA_015478945.1 Trachelipus rathkii | reverse complement strand
TAGTTACACGAAACGAGAGCACAAATCTACAAGTGAAATCTAAGTGCCACATTTTGACGCGTGCTGAGTGGGGAAGAAGCATATGCTAGGTAAATAGAACATCAGAAGAAATAACAAGCACTTCTCCGCAAGACGAGTAAGTTTCTCTACTACTAGCCGGACGTGGCATCTCTCTCACAGGCGATCGCCAAACCCAGTCTAGAACCTGGGCCCCCGCTTGCTAGAGAGCGATGATGTCTCAGATACCGAGCTTGAGAGGCACTAGGGGAGCGCTCTATATAGATAGTAAGTTAATAATAGTAAGATAATAGTAATAGTAGAATAAATACCTCAGTAATATATGAAGTAGAGAGAGATGAGAGTATATAATAAGTATAGCCATATACAGTGTTTATATATCGAGACTCAGGAATCAGAGTTGACGGATGACGTTAGAATAATTACTGCAAGTAAGCTTACAGTAGAGAGAAGTAATAGTAGTAGAGAGTAATAGCACTACTTCTTAGCTTACAGACTCAGAGACAGAAGTTAGGTGGAGTAACAGTAGAGTAATAAAGAGGTGAAGTATAGTAAACTTGATAGAAGAATGACTTAGCTATAGTTAGAGAGATTGTTTAGTGCACGCACGAGACACTATCACTAGCTCATTGACTAACTGTTAGTTACCTAGTATATATGTCATTTTGACGTTTACTATTTTTATCTAATTCATTTAGACTCAATTAAACTGTGATGTAATTATAGATAGGCTAAATCCTATAAGACAAGCTATCTAAACCAACCACTTAATGCTGAAAGTTCAAATAATCCCACATTTCATATGAAAAGAAAAAAAACTATTAGTCTAATAAATAAATTATGATATTTTTTTATACTTTTTTAATACTCAACAGTGGATATATTATATATTACTATATAATGAGATTTAGGTATATTAGGTCAATTTAATTATAATATCAGGTATAGCGATCCAATATATTAATACTATTTATATTATATATACACTATGTACATTTTATATATAATTATATTATACTAGTATACCTATATAAGGTCTATTATCCTATTATCATATTATAATATCATTATATAACCATATAATTATATGCTTGAATAGATAACATATAGGTGATTAATATTACTCTACTCAATGAGATTTACCATAAACTCCTGCACTCATAATATATATATATTAATATATATATTTATTATAGTGTATTCTAAAAAAAGTATCCGACTTTATCTCACAAATAATTTCGAGTGTCGTAATATATAACAATAATGAAGCGCATAAGGGAGGGTTGTTTGGTGCTTTATTTATATGCAATTCGATCCTAAAGCTCATGCGTGTAATGTTTTCAAACTCAACCTTAGCGAATGTACCTTAGTATCAGTATTCGCATATATATATATAGCCGTGAAGACCCGCGAGGAATGAGGTGAGAGAAAGTGAAAAGTAAGGTGTTTGCATCACATTGCCACGATATTTATTCCGTTTTGACAAATGACTGAAAACTTGACACACAAGCACGTCAATAGCCAGCGATGAAATACTCCCATTTTTTAATGTGCGCTACACTATTCTCTTTTTTTGTTGTAAGGCTCGTTCTATGCATTTCCACAAATGCAAACTGTCTCCCGCTTAATCGAAGTCCACGAGAGATGGCCATTTCCTGGGAACGGTTATCTCAAGCGCAATTCGAGACCACACAGACAGAAATGCGGGAAATGGTACAAGCATATTACTGACCACATTTATCCACGTTAATACATACTACACATACTTAAAGAGTACAACACCCGCCCTTTTTATTTCAACAGTCAAATAATACGGCCGCATTATAACAAGGACTCTCTCATCCCGAGCATGGTGGAATCAGGTTTTGAGGGCTATGATAGGATCTCCTCCACCTGTGGGTGCTGGGGGAGAAAGAACTGCCCACATGTAATGTCCTCCGGACGTATGTCGTAGAAGGGTACTAAGGGACGGTGGTAGTTTGGGTTGGCCATTTTAATACGCACACAAACAACCTATCTCTTGCCAGGAATGCTAGATGCAGGCCTCGGAAGAAAGGTCGTGATCGGCCGTAATCAACCTTGTACCTTTCGTTGGTATGAATCGTATGGGTACATGAATGTCAGAGGAATAAATGTTGAGGAGAAACTGAGAGATGTCCGTGTTAGATAGAGCAGGATCGTAGGAATCTCGGAATGTCAGGATGAGCACATTGCATACGAGGTGATGCGTCCAGCATTGGATCCTTCAATTCATTATGTATGAGAATTTGGGCTTTCGAGAGAAAGGGCATCAACAAGAGTATATGTTTGTCGTTAACCAAAGCTTCTAACGATTGAGCGAAGTCTCTTTACCCAAAGTTGCCGAGAAATTGAGCAGCTAAGCAACAGTGGACTAGACCGTTTGGAAACAGCGCGAGACCATGCCGGAAGAAATGTAGAACAAATGGAGTAAACGAAGCCCAACTTTCTCAAACCACATCAAAGTGGGTATTTTTTAGGGTAGTGAAGGTTCCTAGGTTTTATGGTGTAGCAACCAAAGAATAGCCAAGTTGTTTGCACGGTTCATCGCACTATAGGAAGGGTTATCGGCAACACCAGAGAATGACGAGAGACACCGAAAGAAAGAAAGACACGAGAGTTGGCGAGATATTGTGTATCGCAGTGAATCAACCTGTGGTCATTAGCAAGGCTCTAATGGTAGACTTTGAGTGTGTGAGTCCTACGCGAAGTATTATTAATGGTTTACGTATATTAAGTTTGTAATAATGTGTTGAGAGACGTATGTGTGATTGTGCTTGAGGCTGGTACATGGTTCGAGTCCAACTAGTAACGCGCCCATACCAGTCAGCAAAAGCGAGATAAACACCAAGAGTTATTACTCGATAGAGAGGAGTTCTCACATCCGTTCGTGGTGCTAGTGCGTTCGCAAACGGCCGAATTTGTTGGCAGCGGAAGCAATTTGTCAGCTCCATCACTGATATCGACACGCCCCGATCCATATTCTTCACAATATGATACAGAGATTTCCTGGCCTATACACAAAATTATCCTGGAGTGCTTGTTCGACAGGCTCTCTACTTGCGTTCACGACATGGCTCGCCTGGTTGAGACGCTTTGGCTTCTCCTAAGGCTGAAGCATGCCCTTCAAAGGGATCAGAATTTCTATGTCCAGAGAAGTCATTTATGAAGAATCGACAAGGACGAAGAGCTTTCAGGAAG
Source organism: Trachelipus rathkii (assembly GCA_015478945.1). Taxonomy (NCBI): domain Eukaryota; kingdom Metazoa; phylum Arthropoda; class Malacostraca; order Isopoda; family Trachelipodidae; genus Trachelipus; species Trachelipus rathkii. The sequence goes on along the minus strand of JABUQX010102033.1, from coordinate 19,594 downwards.
CCCCATCCCAAATGAAATATGCTAGTCATCAGTATTGCGCTGGTACTCTCTGAACATGTGGTTCAATGGGAACTAGTGTAGGCAGACCAGAGTGAGAAGAGGTTGGCGCTAGGCTACTAGCAAGGGGATTAAATATGAAGTGTGCTAGAGTTTTCAATGGTAGGTGGGCAGGTATATAATTAATAATTTTATGCACAAAGAAGAGATTACGAGAAATAGATAGTAGTTAATAGGTAATAGGTGATGACGTATTGTAATAATAGGATACTTATAAAGTTAATTATGTATTAGCTATAGTATATTAAAGTATAATTACATTATATTTATTTACTTTATTAAACATACAAGAGTATATCCATAAGTATATATATATATATATAATAATACTTAATAGAGTTTAGTTATAGTAGGTAGATAGTATATATTAGTAGTATATATTATATATATATTATATATAATTACTATATATGAAATGATTTTTTGATTCAGGACAAGTATCTTTTGCATGGGAAATAATTATTAGTGGTGTTCGTTGGGGTCATTGCAGAATATAGACGTCATTGTGAAAGACTATTTGTGGAAGAGTAACTTAAATTTATTTTAATATATAAATTATCTAAGAGAGATATATATTTTTGGATTAAAATGGAGGAGAGCATCAACAAAGTAGTGGAACCAATTTTAAAAAGATAGATTAGTTTCAAACTAGCTAAAAATGCCAAAAAAAAAAGACTAAATCTAGCATTTTTATTATTATTATTTTTTATTATTTGTAAATTTAAATGTAGTGAGAGTTTTAGATTTTTCATAATTTACTTTCTCAATATTTAAAGCAAAAGTATTATTTTTGCTAAAATTGTAGATTCGAGTGCTAGTTGGCCATTTCATTTACTGAGCAGGAATTACCGGGAACAACGTTATGTAGTAGTTTTCGTTGCTTCATTCTCTAGCCAATTCTGGAATTCCGTATTATACTAGTCACACTATGTAAATTAAGTTCAGTGGGGACATTTGCAAAATAACTTCTAATCTAAATTTTACAAAGTTTCATTTCCTCCATAACTATCTCTCTCCTTTTTCCCTTAATTCTTTGCTGCGACTTTTCTGGTCTCTTTACTCCGTATATTACGAGTTAGGAAGTAATTAGAGTTTTAAAAGCATTTCCATTCATTAAGAAAGGATTAAACTTTCTTAAACCAACAAAGGTTTTGAAATATGGCAAGTATGTGTAAAACACTTTAAAATATCTCTCTCTCATCATCTCGTCGTCTCTCCTAAAATTAATCATGTCTCTCTCTCTGAGTACTCACGTTCTATCATCGTGTCACGCTCGTCTCTCGTCTCTAAACTAAGGGATATCTATCTCGATTCTCTCTCTATGTCTTCTCTCAATCGTCTCTTCATCACGCTCCTCGTCGTCTCCGCTCAGTAAAATCATCTCTGGTTGATATCGTTCTGACACCATACGTTGATTAAACTGAACAAATTCGTGTGCGCGCAAATGTACACGGTACAGCAATTGTCTAGTATGCTCGGTCATACAGGATCTCTCGTATGTGGATTCTCTCGTCCCTTACTAAGCTCACGTTCGATCAGTCTTCAATGCATATCGCTTATCCATGAAAAATGCGTTGGAATGACTAAGCAGCGTGAAGAAATAGGCGAGTGTTAAACTGGTTATACAAATCAGTAGAGCGATAGGTGAATTGTGTTAAAGCTTAAATAGAACAATCAAATGATGAAGACTCGAATAAGAATAGTCAACTACTTGGAATTATAAATACTATAAAGAAGAGAATTAACAAGAAATATCTAAAGGTGTATACGTAGGTGGAGCAATAACACAAGCTAGGAGCTAAACTGTTATAGTCACTAGTTTAGAGTGAGAATATAGAATGCTAGGAGGATGAATCGGACGAGCACAGCATAATATTCTATCTACTTGGTAGAATAGGAAGCTACGCTCCATCTCTGGAAAGAAAGAATGCGCGAGTTGTATAGTGTGTATTAAGAGAAAAGCCGAAGATGACATGAAATTTTAATTATAGTTAAGTAATAATTAAGGGTAGATATCAGCTTAGAATAAATATAGTATAGGGTAACTGGTTATAGCTTTTTTGTAAACTGATTATAGAAATGGGTGTTAGAGGAGTGTTATGGAAATGAAACTATTAATTCAATTTAATATCTGCACAATATAATATTAACAGTAATGAAGAGGTATTGAAATTATATATAGTTATGATATGTTAGTGTGTAGGTTATTTAGATTGAGGTGACATATACTAGAAGGAAATATGGTATTAATTATTTATTGGGGATTAGGTTATATATTTATAAGTAATGGAGGATGAGGTTAAATGGGTAGAATAGTGAAATAAAAGTTCGAAGTAATAGGTTAATAAAATCGTGCTAAGGTAATATATATGTAGATGTTGGAAAAATTAAACTGGTGTAGAAATATATGGTGAGCAAAAACTACGTGAGTATGGGTTTGAGGATAGAGCTTGATGTTAAGATAAGTGTATATTTGATATATGCTGAATAGATCTTGTGTAATTAAGACAGTAAAAATACTATATAACGAGAAGAGTGATTTTAAAAATTTCTCTAAGAAAACAAAAACGCAATTGATAGATTAAAAAATGTAGAGTATTATTGGATGAGAAGAGAGGTTTATTTTGTTTATATCTATTCATCTTCTTAAAGATAGTAGAGGTGCATAAAGAACAATAGTAAGAGTGTATACTGTAAGAGAATATAATAAAGGGGAATAAGTTTATTGAGTATTCTAGAGAAGGTATATGCTGTAGGGAAGATACCTGCTGGTATTTTGGTCGAAAGAGTTGGCGGTCGAGTTGACTGAAAGGGACATTGATATGGTGAAGAAACAAGGGTGCGTTTAGGAGTGGTAAGAGGATGTGTGGATCAAATTTTAGGCATTGAAAACAAATGATTGAGAAAAATGAGGGAGAAGAGAATAAAATTGTATTAGGTTTTTATGGATTTGCGAATAAAGGTCTGAATATATGATAGAGTTTAATAAGGTGCAAGCCGGTTTTATTGTGGCAGGTCTCGCTTAATGATATATGGTGTTGGCTCGGTATGTGTCTAGTTTCAATGACATGCGCATCATTCACAAAGTATGTAATGTCACGATAGTTCTCGAAAGCGTGTGTATCAGAATAAATCTGGGTGTCAATCAGGTGATGGTTTTCAGTCATTAATAGCGGAGTAAGAACCAGGGTTGTGTTATCTGGTCTCCCTTGGTTAGTTCAATTTGTTCATATGGAGGCGGTTATGAAAGAATTTCGAGGTGGGGAATGGGCTATCGCGAAATGGTGTTAGAAATGGTGGAGAATAAGGAAGATGAGTGAAGGGTGTCCCTAGCACTATTATTATGCGGATGAATTTGGTTCTTTGTGGCGATCCTGAAGAGAGTTTGAGAGAGATTCTGGTAAGATAGAATTTGGCAGGAGTGTGTAAAGGACGGGGCTTGAAAGGAAACGTGATAAGAGTAAGGTTATGGTTGTGAGTGAGGACACCCTCCTCTACGTTGGTAGAAGTTATGTTAGACCATGGTGAAGGCAGCCTAGAACAATCAGTTGTCTTGAGTTCTAAAATAATTTAGGGTATATGTTGGATTCCAGGAAGGTGGCTGGTGTGATGCAGGGTGTAGTGTCAAAGTTGTGAATGGCAGGAAGGTGGCTGGTTGCACTTAAATCCGTTTGGGTGAATTAAGGGAACTAAGTGCCTTGAGTGTGCTAGGGGTCTTACATAGAGGGTATGTTGTTACCGTGAATGTTATTGTAATGGTAGTGAGACTTGGTCGTGGAATAAAAGTATAGCTAAAGTTCAAATGTATCCGATGGACTAATCTTAGGCGGTGGTGCTAGGTGTGAGAAGAATGATAAAGAGAGGAAGAACGTATTAAGAGAGTGGTGTGGTGTGAAGAAAAGGGGTAAATGGGAGAAGAATAAATGAAAGTATGTTGAGATGGTTTGGTCATGTGGGAAAGGATGAATGAGTCGGTTGGTTTAAGCGATGTAGAGTGGTGAGTGTGCTGGGAATCGCGACCGGCTGGGAGACCGAAGAGAAAGTGGATTGAGTCGGTGAACGAATGTCTGAAGAGAGAATGTGAGTTTTGCGCAGAGGCGAGAGAAAGGGTGCATGAATAGGAGAGAATGGCGGGTTTTGTATGGGGCCATGGTTGTGGCCCACCTGGGCCATGGGGATGAACCTTACATTGAGATTTACCATAGTGAGGGTCCGTCGCGGTCCCAGTAATCTCTAGGGTGGATTTTCTGTCTGTTACGAGCTCTCACTAATTAATGGTAAGAGGGGGCGGTAAGGCTGGGCTTTCTTTTCGACGGTTTGTCATGTTCTCCTACTGCTTTTTTTTTCTGATGCTTGACAGCACCTTACCCCCAATCTTGGGGCAAAGGGGAAGGTGAAGAAAGAAAGATAATATATATATATATATATATTATATATAAATATATATACAACTTTTATTTATATATATATATATATATATATATATATATATATATATATATATTATAAAAATATAAAAATAAAAAGAGAAAAAGAAAATGCAAAATAAAATATTTAAAGAAAACCCAGAGAAATTCTATAAGCTGTTGAGTGAAAAAAAAAAAAAAAAACATTTCACAACATACCGCAGAAAGTATGACATGATTGTTGTGGAAGGATATCTATGAAAACAGCACTCGATATGATTATCAAGCCGAGTGGAATAGAGACCTGAAAAACAACCCCAGAAATGCAAATATCACAAAAAAGGCTTTCCCAATACTAGAACTATCAGAAATTATATTCACATCGGATTCCGTGGTAGTGTTGTTAAAAATGCTAAATAATGGGAATGCACGATGGATAAGCAGAATTTAGGGTTTAAACAAATTATTGTGCTCACAAGTCCACTTGGGGACAGTTCTAATAGAATAATGAAAGGACCTGAGGAGATCCCAGAATGGCTCACTAGTGTTGTGGGAGAAACAACTTTATTACCAAAATCGGAGAAGACAAATGACCCCTTTATGTATAGAACAATAATCCTCCATTTGACAATGTATAAAACACTGGCTGGAGTGCTAAGATCAAGGATGCAGGACCACGTAACAAGCAACAAGATAATGAACGATTAGCGTAAAGAGTTCAGTGAAAACAGAAGGCACAAAACAACCTGGGTTGTGTAATGGTTCAGAACAATAGAGATTGTTTGGGATCAGCAGAGTAGTGTATAGGTTATTTTTTCTTTCTTATGTATTAATAATGTTATTTCTTTTATTTAAAGGGTTTTGTATAGAAGCGTATACGGCCTGAGATATTTTTGTTATACTACCTTTTTAACGTGCTTTATCCCCTATTAAGAAGGTAACACGGTAAGCAGGGGGACACAGGAAATCGAATTTAAAGGCCGGCTATCCCAAACCAGCGCCACCAACGTATTGTACGCAGTCGTTTTAATTCTTGCCCCCAGGTAGATAAAACTCCAACTGCTACGCGGAGGATTTGAACCAGCGTCCTCTCGTATGAGAGTCGGTGACTCAGCCTCTGCGCCACGAGGAGTATACCTTTCATTTAAATTAAGTTTACCATTATAAAAGCAATTTATAAAGTTTATCAATTACAACAAAAATATAACAACAAATCAAGGACAACTGCCCAGTAACTGAATGTTTGTGTGTGTGTGTGGGTGGATAATAAATAGTCTATTAGAACTTTTAGATGTCTTGTTATTTATGGTCATATTCAAGACGGATTGTCAGGTAAAATAGACAATTAATTTTTGACGACTTCTTTACTGAACAAGGTAATACTTTACTCTATCTCTAATATTTAGTGTATTTAAGCTAAACTATCATCTTTGTTATTTAGCTAATTATTAATGTTTTTAATTTTTATTTTGCAGCTCTATTTGTGGCTAGAATAAATTATGATTCATAAAATCAACAAAAAGACAAAAAGTAGTAATGAAACTAAAATTAATAGGGGATTATTCCATGGTGATTCAAATAAAAAAAAAAAAAAAAAAAAAAACTATATAGATAACACATCTGTTTTATACGGACGACCTAAAACTAAACTAACCAAACAAAAAAGAAACTAAAAGGCAAGTTAAGAGTAGTCAAAAAATTCACATGGTATAGAAATGGAATTCGGACTTGACAAGTGAGCCTTTGAAATCAAAAAATGAAATAAAGTAAGTGATGAAAATATTATTAACTAAACAGAAATTAAAGACCACAAATAAGATATCTTAAGTATCAGAACCTCAAATACAAACTTCAGAGAATGTGAAACATGGAGGAAGTAGTGGTGGTACCGGTAGTGATGGGTGCGTTAGGAACAATGAAACCTAGCCTCAATGCCCACCCCACCAGAGTAACATCGGAAATACGTTTGGAAGTAGAAAGAAAGAGTCTAAGTATCATCAGGTTGGTGTTGGGTATGTAAAGGAGAACAAATATGTGTCAGTCTAAGACTCGAGGTTTGAGAAGTTTTGCCCTGCCCTTTATTCATAGTCGCACTCTGAACATTTAACAATTTTTCCTCCTTTAAAGGGATGTACGAAGTAACAACCATCCTCAAACCTCAAAGGCTGGCACAAAGAGGCTTGGCCTCAAAAAGGCTTGGCCTTGGCCTCCTCAAAGGCTGGCACATGGAACATAATTATTCCCTCCTCTACATACCCCACAACCAACCTAATGATTCCAACACTTTAAAAGGATGTAAGAAGTACCAACCGTCCTCAAACCTAGAGTCAAAGGCTGGCATATGGAGCATAATTATTCCCTCCTCTACATACCCACCACCAACCTAATGAGACCAAGACTCTTCCTTAACACCTCCAAACATATTTCAGATGCTGTTACTATAATCGGGAATCTTCCTAAGTGGGCGATCAGGTTAGATTTTGCAATTCCCAAAGCTCCCACAACCCCTGGTATCACCATCACTTAAAAAATTTGATTTGAGTTCACATTCAAAACTGCAATGAACACATTTAAACTTCTAACTGTGCGACTTCGAATAAAGTTCCAACTCACCTTTTTCATGATTTTTCAAATCTATGTTTATAATCTTTTGGTTCTTTCTTCCTGACGACTGAGGTTCGTTTTTTAAAAGGTTTTCTATTTTAAGTCCGTCATTTTTCTCTTCATGGTCTACATCACTACTGTGAGTCTACAAAAATAAAAAAGGAAAATGCTGTCACTAAAAACATGAATATATTAATATTCTTCAACTTTTCATTTGCAGAAGTACCTTTAATAATAATAATAATAATAATAATAATAATAATAATAATAATAATAGAGGGTATAGTTCCGTGGTATTGGAGGAGAGCAGTAATAGTACCCTAATATAAGAGTAAGGGGATGAAGGGAACTATAAGAGAATTAGTTTATCGAGTGTTGTAGGGAAGATATATGATGGTATTTTGGTGGAGAGTGCGTAGAGTGACTGAGGGACTGATTGACGAAGAACAAGGTGCATCTAAAAGTGGTAAAGGATGTGTAGATCAAATTTTCACATTGAAACAAATGATTGAGAAAATGGGAGAAGAATAAACTGCATTTAGGTGAACTGAGATGAATTTATAGGGAGGCCTTTGTGGCAGGTGTTTAGTAGTGACAGGCTTCCTAATGACGATAGTGAAAGGGGTGTAAAGAATAAATGGATTTGAAAATGATTGATTTAATATTAACAGCAGAGTGCGACAGGGATGTGTTATGTCTCCCCCGATTATTTAATTTGTATATGTATGAGGTTATGAAAGAATTAGAGGTAAAGGTGGCAGGGGAAATGGGTGTTAATCTGATGGAGATAAAAGAGAGTGGAGGGTGGCCTTGTTTATTGAAAACGAGGATGAAAATTTGGGTTTTTCTATGTTGGCGAATATGAAGAGAGTTTTGAGAGGATGGTAGAGGGGTTTGGTTGGGTGTGCAAAGGAGGGGTTTTGAGAGAAAATTAGATAAGAGTACAGGTTAATGGAATGAGAGGAGAGTCCGCGGAATGGACTCATGTTAGATAGTGAGCAATTTGGAACAAGTATCCCGAGTTTAAATATTTAGGAATGTTGAATGATAAGGGAACAGATGAGGGCAGAGTGTAGTTGGAGAAGATTGTGTATGGTAGGAAAGTGGCTGGTGCAATTAAATCCTTTGGTGGGGTAAAGGGATAAGTCTTGAGTGCGCTAGGGCTTTTGCAATAAGGGGTATGCTGTTACCCTGTGTTAAAAGTAATGGTATTGAACCCCTATGGTTTGGAATAAGAGGTGTTCAGATGGACAATCTTAGGGGCGTGTTAGGTGTGAGAAGAATTCATAAAAATGAAGAATGAACCCATTAGGGAGAGAATATAAGTCCCAGGAGAATTGTTTGGTCATGGAAAAGGATGGATGAACAGTCAGTTTGTTAAGTGATGTTGTGGGGAGTGCGCTGGAAATCAGACCAGCTGGGAGACCGAAGAAAATAGATTGAGAACGGTAAAGGAATGTCTGAACGGAAAGAAACATGAAGTTTGGCAGAGGCGAAGAAGAAAGGTGCCTAATAGGAGTGAATGGCGGAAGTTTTTGTGAGAGGGGTATGGTTGTGGGCCTAGTTCAGGGATGAACCCCACATTGATGAGATACCACAGTGAGGGGTTCGTCGCAAGTCTCGTGAGGTCCTAGAGTGGGTTTCCGTGATTGCGACGAATTCTCTTCCGCTTAAGGATATGAAGGGGACGGTAAGGGGGGGCTTTCTTTTCGGGAGCTTAGCCATGTTCTTCTACTATTTTTTTCTGGTGTATGTTACGCACCTCGCCCCAATTTGGGAGTAAGGGAGCTATAATAATAATAATAATAAATAATAATATAATAATAATATAATAATAATAATAATAATATGAGAAGAAGAACTGAAAGATGAAAAATTTGATTTATTTATATAAATCAATTCATAAATGAGTTACAGGTAAATGATAATAATAGATCTAATATATATAATAGCTATATAATATATATTATATATATATATATATATTATATATATATATATATATATATATTATAATTATATATATATATATATATATATAATATATATATATATATAATAATATATATATATATATAATATATATATATCTTCTTTCTTTCTTCTTTATCTTCCTTCTATTTTTCCCCAAGAATGGGAGTAAGGTGCATAACGAGCATCGGAAAAGAAAAGCAGTAGAAGAACTTGACACAGTCAAAAAGAAAAGCCCAGCCTTACGCCCCTTCTCTTATCATTAATTAGTGAGAACTCATCGCAGTCAGAAAATCCACCCTAAAAGCTTCATGGGACAACGATGGACCCCTCAACTATGGTAGATCGTCAATGTAAAGGGTTCATCCCTTGCCCCAGGTGGGCCACAAAACCATACCCCCTCACATCCCTCGCCATTCACTCCTGTATAAACTTTCTTTCGCCTCTACCAACTCACATTTCCTCTCCTTCAGACATTCGTTTTACTGACTCAATCCACTATTTTCTCGGTCTCCCCAGCCGGTCGGGGTTCGCAACACACTCGCCACTATAATCCACTTAACCAACGCGACTATCATTCATCCTTTCCAAATAACCACATCTTAACACACATACTTTCATTTATTCTCTCATTTACCTTTTCTTCACACCACAAACTCTCTAATAAGTTCATTCCCTAATTTAATCAATTCCTCTCACACCTAGACACCCCTAAGATTGTCCCATCTGAACACATTGAACTTAGTTTATCTATACTTCTTATTCCAGACCATAGTTCCTCACTACTATACAAATAACACAGGTAACAACATACCCTCATGTAAGACCGCTAGCACACTCCAGACTTAGTCCCTTAATTACATTCACCAACGATTTAATTGCAACCAGCCACCTTCCTGCCCATTCACACTTCACTTTCCTACTACACTCTGATCATCGTTCCCTTCTCATCCAACATATACCCTAAAATATTTAAACTCAGACACTTGTTCCCAGCTGCTCACCATCCAACATAAACTCACACCGGAGGACTGTCCTCACTCCAACCATAACCTTACTCTTATCGCGTTTACTCTCAAGCCCCTCCTTTTACACACCCTGCCAAATCTCCTTCTACCAATTCCTCTCAAACTCTCTTCAGATTCGCCACACAGAACCAAATCAATCAGCATATAATAGGTAGGCACCCTCCACTCTCTCCATTCTCCAGCATTCTACCACACAATTTCCTGCCATCCCCACCTCGAATTCTTCATAACCCCATTCCATATACAAATTGAAACCAAGGAGATTACACAACCCTGTCTTACTCCCGCTATTAAATCCTAAACCACTCAACCATTGACACCATTATTCTTTACACAGCTTCACTATCGTCATACATACTTTTGATTCCATCAGAAGCCTACCACAACACCATATATCACTTAACAACTGCCATAAACCTTCCTATTAACTCTATCATACGGCCTGTTGCAAATCGCTAAAACCTAAATACAATTTTATTCTTCTTCTCTCCTCAATTTTCTCAAATCATTTGTTTCAATGTAACGATTGTTCACACATCTCTACCACTCCTAAACGCACTTGTTCTTTACCAATCAGTCCTTCAAGTCACTCGACGCACCTTCTTTCGACCAAATACCAGAATATACCCTTCCCCTAACAAATACTCAATAAATCTTATTCCCACTTATAATTTCTACAGTTCCCCCTTTTCTCCCTTACCTTATATAAGGGACTATTACCGCTCTCCTCTCCAATCCCTTGGAACTAATCCCTCTATAAACGCTTTTATTACACAACTTCCAAATCCAAGTCAAATCACCATCTCGCCCTCCGTTCTTTTTGATCATTTCACCAGCAATTTCTTCTATACTGGCAGATTTACCATTCTTCAACTTTTTTCAATTCTGCTCCCTTACCGCCTCCTTACTAATAACCTCATCCCCAAAATACCTATTCCTTCTTGCACCATCAAAACCACACACATTCACTATCACCTCTTCATTACTGTTAATATTGTGCAGATTTTCGAAGTGTTCTTTCCACACTCCTCTCACACCCAATTTCATCAGTTACAAAAGCACCATCCCTACTCATATTCTAAGCAGATTCCCCTTATTCTCATTCTTAACCTTTCGCGCTTCCTTCCAGAAGAGCTTCCTATATATATATATATATATATATATATAATACTATATAATATAATATATATAATATAAATATATATAATATATATATATATATATATAATATATGTAAGTACATTTTTAGTTTATTAATTATAAGTAAACCCGAGTATGGTTTTTTTTCAGTTTTTCAATGGTAGTAGAGAGCAAGAACGAATTCAAAAAGGAAAAAGAAAAGAGTAAATGTCATAAACCGGAAAAGAAAGAAAAGGATAAGAAAATTTTGATGAATATAAAAATTGATCAGAAATTGTGGATGGTATTAGAAGGATAAAAGGCGTAACTCTCTGGCTTAGAACTTTAGGTTAAACTAACAGGAAAGGTATTTGAAGCAATAAGAAGTTTGAACTATGAGAAAATATGCTTTCGTGGTGAAAAATAAGATTAAAAAAAAAAAGTAATAAATTAATAAATTTTTCCCCAAATAAAAAATTTAATTTAGAATCTCCAGAACTCATTTTCATTGCTGATTCCAATTTTTTAAGGATCTTATCTTGAAACCGAATGGAGTTATAAGATTTCAAAGGAACGGTTGAGTTACCTCCTAAAGTCACCAAATATTTTTATCACAGTGATAAAATAATAAGTTATTTTATACAAGAGAATCGTTCAAATTCATAAGAAACACAAATAAAACAACCTTTTAATTTCTATTCTACCCAGACTTTTTCCAATACAAAAATTTGTTCATATGTTGCATCAGTCTCAAATCTTCTTCCTCAAATATTAATGGCTCATCTTTTACTACAACTTCATCTTTGACATGTATGAGTGAGTAAATTACTTCTTTCTGTGGAAAAGATTAATTTGTTAATGATAACCTTTAATAATAATAATAATAATAATAATAATAATAATAATAATAATAATAATAATAATAATAATAATAATAATAATAATAAATTAATTAATTAATTCCTTACCGGAACTTCTTCCAACCATGAATCTTTGGCAAAGCTTTGACCATTATTTCTGACATCATCTGAGCTTTCTAAGAGTTCATCTTTAATTTTCATCTCACTCTTAACATCCATAATAATCAAATCAAAGTTTACTTTGCTAAAATAACTTAATGCAACAAAAGATTTCCTGCTTGATAAAAAAATAAAATTGTTTATAATCATCTTTAATGAAAGGTCCTTAATTTTTTCTAAATGATGAAGATAAAATATAGCCTATACAAATGTAATCCTATAGCCAATTCAAAACATTCTTTTTTCCTTAAACATTGTTATTTAAATGCGGAATAAAGTTCCCCATTCTTCAATTAAAAATTAAAAAAAAAAAAAAAAAAAAAAAAAAAAAAAAAAAAAAAAAAAAAAAAAGCTTAATCGCTTCATGAGCTCAGTGCGAGTCGACGGACGCGGCTTGAGTCAATTTACTCGCAAAATTTTCTACTGATCACAATCTTAAATTTTGCCATATATATATAAGGGAGATATTGTTCGTGTTTTATATATGTATACTGGGAAGATTAAACATAGCAGAAACCATTCTCAGTAATGGATAATACACCATGTGGTTTATAATCTCACCATGTGGTGTTTAGTTTTAAGTATTATGGATTTATTATTGGAAAAACCTTGTGGAATTTATATATATTATAATGCTATTTCTTTTCTGTTTTAGTTCTTGTTATATATTGTAATACATGTTTGATGAATTTTAAGTCACAGAAAGTATTAGAATAGATATTATTGTGACTCACTTTCTGTTGTAATTATACAAAAAGCTTTTCTGGAAGACCTTATATGAGGATTGCAGCTTCATCTAAGGTCAGTTCTACAATTGATGATAATTAATGTTAACTTTTATGATTTAATCTATATAAATTAATATGGATTAATAAATAATGATGGTAAATTTAACTTAAACTTTTACAGTTTACTAAATTATAAAGAACACTCAAGAAAACCTTGGGTAAAGGAATAAAACAAGCCCTTTTAGAAAATAGGGTGAGTTTTAAACAAATGAATATGTAACTTTAAATTGTAACAAAATTGATTTAAAAAATAATATATAATAAAGAGTAGGTAAAAGCCCTTTTTAAAAAACACACTGTTACTTACCTTTAACAGGCTTCATAGGTGGGATTCATATCTGGGATTCCTATTTGGTATATCATATCTGGGACTTTGTATCTGATTCTCGTATCTGGGACTTAAGTCCAGATTCTTGGATCCTTATTCTATCCTGAAATTCATTCTTGGATCGTGATACCTGAAAGAAAAACTATTATTCATTAATTCAAAGCTAAGTCATTATATTGTTAATCTAGCCTCCTATTTCCTAATACTTACCTTAACTTCTTACATGAGCAATATTTGGAAACTACTTTCGTTTCCACTCTCGAATCTGATATTATAATCCTATGAAGCTTTCTTTAGCTATTGTAAATAATATATCGAAATAGATTTTAAGAATAAATAATCAATATTTGTGGTATATATCACTTTCTTATTTATTCTTTGTTTCTGTGAATTAGTTATTGGATTGTTTGTGTTGGCAGTCCATACTTATTCATTGGTACTTATACTTATTTAAAATCTTAAAATCCTTTATACAGTGGATTAATTGTGTTGGAAAAACCTTCTTCTTCCACCAATATAATATTTATAATTCTTACAAACCTAATTAAAGATAGAACTTTTTCTGGTGTGTCAAATCCCTGATTATTTACTTTTGATTAATTATTTCATTCTATTCTGTGATCTATGGAAATATAATTAGATTTAATCTTCAACTTTAATATTCAGTCGAAACCTGTGCAGTGACACCTTGGTTTAATATTCAGTCAAAACCTGTGCAGTAACAACTTGGTTAATTATAGTGAATAATATACTTACAACTGATCTTCAAACTGAACATCAGGGCAAGATTTAATATAGAACAATTTATTAGTTAATGATCACAATCCTCTCAGATAGTCATACAAGTCAGCAGGCCGACGGAGTCCTTAATGACAAATTTCCTCCGTTACGGAGATAGCCTAACCTGCTCCGTATTACCTCTGATGATGTCTGGTGGTTGCTGTGCTGACTAGATATCCCAACCATTATCTTTGAACATCATAAACCTAACATCTGTGAAATCTCCTATAAATTGACTTTCGTAATCTTCTATTCATCGACTTTTCATCTTCAAGAAAGAGCGGAGAGAGGTACCTCACCGTCGGGTACATTTGTTGATCCCAGCGTACTTCTCTCCGCAACATAAATAAATTAAGTGGCGCCCGAACAGGGACTCTGTTTGAGTTCCTGCGCTTGCGTGCACTAGGATTGTGACTTCGCTCACACCGACATTTATTTTTGAAAATCATCGATTCTCTTCAGTTATCTTCGAGGAAATCTTCTTCTTTTTTGTACTTACATTGAACAGATTCGAGAGTTAGTTAGTAATAACCCTCCCAATCTTTTGAAATACTTTCCATTAAAACTTAAAAATGTCAGAAGAAACTCAACTAAAAGACTTGGACACAAGTATAGGTGTTGATGGCCAAGAGGCTTTGGACTTTGATCCATCTCTTGCAGCTATTGCCTTAGATCCACGTGTAGAACAACGTCTGCGTGATGATCGAAATAAAAATAAATTAGAATTGAATGTAGGAATGAATGTGGAAAATAAAGACAGGGTAGAAATTTCCAACTCGGACATACCCTCAGTTACCAAATCTGATTTAAATTCACTTGCAAATTCTGAATTAAAATCAGTTCCCAACTCTGATAAACCTTTCACTGAGACCGAAATGAGTACCTTATTAACTAAACTCCAAAAACAGGTGATAAGTGAAAGGAAAGTGGCTAATGTAAATTCGGTCAGTAATGCTGAACACAGAACGTTTCATGATCGAGGACAAGGTATCCCCTCTGGCTTCGATTCCCATAATTTGCAAATGAATAAAAATACCACTTCTGTTTATGATCGTGAGTATAAACCTTCCTTAGTTTCCCAATCTCAACCACGATCAATGCCTCTTTTACATAATCCACCCAGTTATGTAGAAAATTCTAGAAACCAAATTCTTTCTAATCCTAATCTTCATTCTAATCCTAACTATCATCCTAATCCTAATCTTATTGCTAATCCTACTCTTATTCCTAATCCTAATTCTGGACTTACTCATAATTTTCTTCCTAAATCTCAACTTTTTCCTAATCCCAATCTTCGTCATGATTATATATCCCCTGGAAATTACTATAATCCACCAAAGTCTCTATTTAGAAATCCCGATATGGGTAGAGGCAATAGAGAATTTCTATCCCCTGTAAATAGAGGAGAGGCTGACTTTTCCGAAAAGTATAATAAATTGATACAGCCTAAACGAGAACAAATATTTAGAAATCAATATCCGGAGCACCAGATGTTATCAACTGACCCTAGTGTCTATTCTGGTTGTTATCCACAAGGATATTCTCAAACACATTCTGAACGTCGTATTCCTGACGACGATGAACCTTCTATGTATTCAGGACCACACATGAAACGGAGACTTGATATGCTGGAGGAAGCCATTGTGCTTCTTACCCAGTTACTCAAGAACTCTCAGAAACTGAAGGTTGTGGATCCTGGAAAATTCAAATATGAAACGGAACAAGATCTCTTGGTCTACCTGGCTGATTTTGAGGCTTATTGTAGTTTACACTACCCAAACGCCCATCACCAATGGTTAAGACTACTTGGTCGGCAGCTGGAAGGAAAATTTCAGAACATCTACCGAGAAATTATAAAAGATAATCGTGAATATTTCTCTGTACGGGATAATCTTGTTTGTTGGTATCGAGATGAGGAAAGAAAGAAAAAGGAAGATCGAATACAGAAGTATCATGCCGCTCACCGATACCCTAATGAGAACATCAAAATGTTTGCCCTTCGGTTGGAACGCCTAGCTAGCCAAGCATATCATGGACATGATATGAGAGATCACGATTCCCTTAGAACCGCTTTCCTTTGTAGTTTGCCTCCAAATATTGAAATGTTCGTCCGTCAATATATTAAAATGATGGAGTTGGACGGGTATAGTCGAGCTACATGGGAAAATATCGTGAATTTCGCTGATTCTTTGGACAGCGATAACCTTGTTTTTCCAAGTTCCTTGTCCCAAACTAATCCTCGTGAGGTCGGCCCATCAACTTATTCCCGCCGAGCTGACCAGGAGGTAGACTTAAACGAGTCTGTTGAGTCAGTGATACAGATAAACTCTGCTCTTCCTGGATGGACTGATGTATTAAGTAAGAAGGTCGCTCAGCGTAAACCTAAGTCTTCAGTTACCTTGAACCAACATATTTCTAATGTCAGTCAACGCAGCCTCCAGGAAAGAAATAATAGCAGTCGTATGGTCTACAACACTGTTCGTAATTCCCCTCGAAATGATGACCACTCCAGAGCTCCAAATAATCGGAACACCAATCGAAAGGGTCGGTCAGGATCGGGAGATCGAATGAGTCTTTTATGTGACTACTGTGAGAAGCGAGGGCATGAGATGCAAGAATGCTATAAGTACCTGGGGGTCTGTAGTTATTGCAAGAAAACCGGCCATTTAAATACCGAATGCCGAGCTAGAAACTCCCCTCCATCTTCTCCCGTAAATAACCGGAAAGTAGTATGTCCCTTTTGTAGAGGTCCCCACGCGGGAATGAGGTGTTCTCAACGCACCCCTCCTAGATCCGGTGATGCTGAACGAACTCCTCCGAAAGAATATATTCAGGGAGCGATAAAGAAAGTTTATTCTCGTTCTTATTCCTCTGAGGCCCCTAACACTTCAGATAAACCAACTGAAAAGCCATTACCTCAACGCTTGTTTCTGGACCCGTGCGAAACCTGTAACGTGTCCCATTATGAAGGTCGTTGCAAAGGAGGGTTTGCTGAAACTCGTCCCGAAAGTCAGTTAAACGACTAGTCCCCACAGAGATGAGTCAATCTGTGGAAAAGGACCTTGATAATGACTCTGTAAGGAAACCGAATGATCCTTCTATCAACTTTTATGGGATAACCCCGAAGAGTAAATTTTCGTATAAACCTTATTCCTATGCTGGTGAAGACATGGTCGTTGCCATTAACTTGTGTCAGGCGGATATCGAACCTTTGATCGTCTGTGTCAAGTTAGATGATCATGATGCTCCCATTTACGATTGCCTTGTAGATAGTGGGGCTGGCGTAAATTTAATAAGCTCCGAGATTGTTCCTTTCCTAGGGAATTCAAAAGAGCTTTTGGCTTCCGAAGACATAGGAGTAAAGGCCATCAGTGGTTTCGGAAATAAAGAACGAATTCCTATCATTCATTATGTAAATATAATCTTGAGGTTTAATATGGGTTTTGTAACTCATCCTTCGGCGTTTTTCATAGTACCCCAGGAATACATGGTAGATAACCCATTGATACTGGGTACTTGTGCTCTTAGGGATAATCACTTATTACCTGACATGTCCCGAAAACAATTGATTCATCTTCAAGGAAAAAAATTGACTGTGGTGGCCGATGGCATATCAACTTGTACCCAGTCCAATTTGACGTCCTCTACTATACAGGTGAAAAATGTGTCGGTAGTCAGTACGAATATTAACGATACTGATGTTATCCACGATCAAAATAATGATCGTACCCTTCGATATTTATTGAAGAGCTTTAAAAAAAATGACAACAGTATAAATTGGCAACAAGTTCCTAAACCATACAAAAGTCATTCTAAAAAAATGGTTTTGGAAAATGACATCTTGTATTACAGAACTACGTCCGGGAATTTGTTATATGCGATTTCTTTGGACTTACTAATGCACATAGTTCTGGGTCTCCATGTGTCCTGTGCCCATATAGGTCGGAACAAGCTGCTTCAGTTGGTATACAAGCATTTCTGGCATCCTAGGGTTAACCAGGTAATTTCCGATGTAGTGCGGTGTTGCCCTGTTTGCCAGATGCAGAAAAACTTTTCTTCCAATATAACTCCACCCATGTTAAAAATCTTGGCCAGTTATCCCTTTGATTTATGTGCCATGGATTTGATTCAATTTCCAAAAACTTTTAAGGGAAATAAATACTGTATGATCTTTATTGATCATTATTCTAAATGGGTGTCTGTAGTTCCCATTGCCAACAAGTCCAGCTTGACCGTATCCAGGAAACTGGAGCACCAAGTTCTCCCTTTCCTTCCTAAAGTTCCAAATCGTATATTAACTGATAATGGAACTGAATTTACTTCCCAGATATTCCAACAGGTGTTACAAAAACACAATATTAAACATGTGAGAATATCTCCACTTCATCCCTCGAGTAACGGTGTCTCTGAACGTTTTAACCGGAGTTTAATTCAACTACTGAAATGTTTAGTTCTAGAACAACCTGCTACTTGGGATGAAGAATTGTCTTCCTCCATATTAATCTATAATAATACTTATCATAGTGCCTTAGATATGTCCCCTTCTGATTATTTATTACAAAAATCCCATACTCCAGTGCATACTTTTCCACAATATTGGAAAGAGGGCAGTGTCAACTTTAAACCCTTCAAGGTTGGTCAAAAGGTAGCTCGTAAAGTAATACGAACTGGACCAAGTACTGCTCTTAAGTTTCATCATAGGTGGGAGGGACCATTTACTGTTGTAGACGTGAACCCGAATAAAGTGGCATATGTCATACAAAGAAAAACTAATCCCCCCAGTAAAACTCAAAAAGTCCATTTTTCCCACTTAAGGGAATGGATTGAGATTCCTGTTTACTTACGTAAATACCTGACTCGAAATAAAGAAATTAGTGATGCATTTTTCTCAGACGAGGAAAGTTTGTTGGATGGGGATGATGAAAATCCTCCTGAATCCAGCGATCTTGAGTCTGAGACTGATTCAGCTAATTCTTATGAGTCAGAGGCCATCGCGGACCCCTTATTGTTCACTAGTTGCGATGAATCCCTGGAGGGGGAAGCTGATTTTGAGGGATTCTTAACTTTTAATCCTATCTCTGTAAGTGACTATATTCAACTGCCAAATTTAACTCCTGTAATAGAGCCCACTTCTTGGGATAAAAAGGAAAACCTTAACAGTAGTATGGAGGAGTCAGTTCCTCTGTTGTCTTCAAAGTCCTTAAAATCTCCAGGTCACAAAGAGGTTAAATTTTTGCTCCCTCCTCTCGTAGTTCCTATTTCCCCTATCCATTCTTCGGATGAATCAAATTCTACCAATTATAGTTTACCTGAGATGGATTCCGATTCTAGTTTATCCGAGATAGATTTAATAAATATTCATACTAGTTCTCCTAATAAACCTGGTGGTGCCCTGGAGGTCAACCACGAAGAAATACTTACCCCTGTTTTAGATTATTTTGATATGTATTCACATGAATACCCTATTAGATTTAACTATCCTTCCATCCTTTCT
>JABUQX010102032.1:35000-38435 GCA_015478945.1 Trachelipus rathkii | reverse complement strand
GAGACTGTTATATCTTCTCATCCAAATACTGAGGTCCTCTATTTAGGGGATTTCAATGTACACAACACTGAATGGATGGGGTCCTCTCATACTGATTTAGGTGGGGAGGAGGCCGAATCATTTAGCATTCTCAACGATCTGGAGCAACTAATTAAAGAACCGACACACATTCCGGATCGTCGCAACCAATTCTTGTACACACTTGACCTATGTTTCACCACTAGTCCTTCTCTTAAAATACACCACTTTCACTCCTATCGGTAAATCTGACTACAACCTTATATCTCTTACTTTAATACTTTCTTTCCAACAGCTCCATCCTGCCCTACTCGTTTTTCTTTCTGGCACTTTGATCAGGCCGATTGGGGGCCTGGCGATGTTTGTCGCCAACTATAACTGAATGACTGCTTTGTCTCTGGTGACGCTTCAACTTCTCCCGATAAGGTGGGAGCTGTAATCGTTGATGGGTGAGCATGTTCATTCCTCTTCGACTAAATCTTTCTCTCCTCATAATCCATGGTTCGATCGTGCTTGTTCTCTGGCCATTCAGGCTAAAGACAGTGCGTATCGGAGTGGGAAAATTTTCGTTCCTCCTATCACTTTGCTAATTTTCTACCTTAAGAAATCAAGCTGTAGGGATACTCTTCGACGAGAAATGCGGGCTTTCATCAAACGAAAGTGCGCTAACCTCCTGGTTGTCCTACTGATAAATCTTTCTGGCCTCCTGCCAAAAACATCCTAACAATTTCTGTAAATCTGTCTTCCTCCTCTTATTCAAGCTCTGATGGTCTTCTGTTGCTTATTCTCCAGCCTGAAAGGTCAATCTCTTCATTCCCCATTTTCCCTCTCTAACTCAACCCTGACGACTTGGCATTCCCTCATCCCTCCTCCTTCTCCTCTCAGGTGTCCCAGTGCCTCGCTCAGATTACACTCTGATCAAGTAGGGCCCTGAAATTCACGAACGTTAGGAAGGCGGCAATCGATGCATTCCTCCCGAGTTTTGAGGGAGTGTGCTTCAGTGCTATCCCCGCCTCGTTCAACTATATTCTCTATCTCTCAATACTAATACTTTCCTCAGTGTTTAGAAGCACGCACATGTCCAACTTATTTCGAAAAAAGAAAGCCGCTCTGATCCTTCTAACTTTCGCCCCATAGCTCTTACTTGTATTCTATCTAAGATATTTGAAACCTTTCCT
This sequence comes from Trachelipus rathkii, assembly GCA_015478945.1. Classification (NCBI taxonomy): domain Eukaryota; kingdom Metazoa; phylum Arthropoda; class Malacostraca; order Isopoda; family Trachelipodidae; genus Trachelipus; species Trachelipus rathkii. The sequence goes on along the minus strand of JABUQX010102032.1, from coordinate 37,239 downwards.
CTTAACTCCCATTTCTTAGATCATCTGGAGTCTCATTCACTTCTTTCCGATCGCCCAGCACGGCTTTCGGCGCTCGAGGATCCACTGGCGATATACTTTCCTATCTTACTGGTTTATGGTTTTCCGCTCCTTAGAAACTACGTGGAGACTTATATGGCGCTAATACATCCAAAGCGTTTGACCGGGCATGGCACCCGTCACTGCTCTGGGCAAGTCTCCTTTGGGTTTCCTTCTTTTCTTTCTTATATCTAGTTTTCTTTCAAATCGCTCAATATCGGCTGTTGTTGATGGGGCGACTTCTTCTTTTTCTGTCAATAGTGGTGTTCCTCAGGGTTCTGTCTTATCTCCTACTTTATTCCTACTTTTCATTAATGATCTTCTCACCTGCACATCTAACTCTATTCACCATATGCCGACACTTCACCCTTCATTCTTCAACCTTTATTTCAATTTGCCCATCTTACTTCCAGAATTGCCTCGTCAATCTTCCATTCACCTGCTTATCTGATAGAATTTGGAAGGGCCGTCTGGAAACCTGTGAAATTCACCTTTAAAAACTCAACTTTCTACAAATTCTAAGACACCTTCCAACTTTCCTATCTCTTTCGACGGTTCTCTCGTCTCTCCTGTTGACAATATAAACATCCTTGGCCTTAACATAAACAAAAAAATGTCTTGGAAACCTCACATCACAACGGTTGTGCTAGGGCGGCCTCAAAGAAACTGGGAGTTTTGTTTAGACTGCGAGACTTTTTTTCCTCTTCTCAGTTGCTCCAGCTATACAAGGGCCTCATCCGCCCTTGTATGGAGTACCGTTCATATCTAAATGGGTTTCACCGGCTTTGGATAGGTCGAGTCAGCGTCAAGAGGTTTATAAACTGTTCTGTACTTTCCAGTTTCCCTTGACCCTATCTTTGCGGCGCGATGTTGGTGCTTATCTCTTTTCTATAGGTACCGCAGCGGCAGGTGCTCGAGGGAGCTTATTACTCGCCTCCACCTTTACGTCGCCCTCGTAGAACTAGGGGTGCTGTGTCTGCCCATGAGTTTTGTGTTGATGTAGGTAACTCCAGGCTAGTTCGCTGCGGTGCTTCCTTCTTTCCTGCCACATCTGTTCTGTGGAATTCTCTTCCATCTTCTGTGTTTCCTGCTGAATTTAATCTCTCCCACTTTAAAGACTGCGTCTGTGCTCATCTGCGTAATTTAATTTAGTTGTTGACTTTTGAGGCGTGGTATCACCCTCCTTGAATGGGCTCTGCCCGTGAGTGGTGGTGACAACAAAAAAAATCACTTGATTTCTGTGATGAGAGAGGTATGTGTGTAGGTAATACCTTCTTTAAACACAAGAGTATCCATAAGTACACTAGAGTTGGTGTAGGTAGAGATAGTATCGAAGTAAAAAATATGATTGATTTTGTGTTGGTGAAGATGTTGAAGTATGTGATTGATGTTAAATCAGTGAGGGGATTAGTAATGGGATTATCAGATCAACATGTTGTTCTATGTAAAATTAAGTGACAAAGGTTGAATGGAGACAAAGGTGATACGCAAGGAAGTGGGTAGAATTAGGAGTGAAAACTTAAGTGAAAAAGGTAATAAGGATAAGTATGTAAGAGGGCTCGCAAGTAAACCAGTTGATTGTGAACAAGTTGAAACTGAACAAATCTGGGAGCAAAAGAAGAAAGCAATTGTTAGCAAGGTAAAGGAAGTATGTGGATGTTCTAAATTAGGAAGTACGAATGTTAACATTGAGTGGTGGAATGAAAAGGTGATGCAAGCGGTTAAAAGTAAAAAAGAAGCGTGGTTGAATATACTAAAAGCCAATGATGAAGTTTGAAAAGAGAGACGTTTGAAATTATATAAGGAGGAAAAAAGAAATACTAAAAGATGCATAAGTAGGAAAAAAGAAGAGGTAAATGAACAATTTGGAAAGAGGATGAATTGCGACTTACAAGGGAATTGGAAGCTCTTCTGGGAGGAAGCGCGAAAGGTTAAGAATGAAAATAAGGGGAACCTGCTTAGAATAATGAAAAGGGATTGTGCCTTTGTAACTGATGAAATGGTTATGAGGCATTGTGGAAAGAACACTTCGAAAATCTATATAATATTGGAAGTAATGAAGAGCTGATAGTGAATGTATGTGGGTTTGATGATGAAAAAAGGAATAGTTATTTTGGGGATAAGATCATTAGCAAGGAGAGGTAATGGGTAGAGTGAGAAAGTTGAAGAACGGTAAATCTGC
>JABUQX010102032.1:20000-30000 GCA_015478945.1 Trachelipus rathkii | reverse complement strand
TTTCCCTCTAATTCTCTCCGAAGTCTTTTCTCTATTATCCTCTCGTATATTTTATATGCACTCAACAGCAACACTATTCCTCTGTAATTCTGGCATTCTCTTCTATCTCCTTTTTTATGTATTGGACATATCACAGCTTTTCTCCAATCTGACGGTATGTTCTCCTCTCTCCATATACAATTTATAAGTTCTGTCATCCATGCCACCATACCTTCTCCTGTTTTGAATATTTCATTATTTAGTCCATCGACTCCTGGGCTCTTTCCATTCTTTAAGGCTCTTATAGCTTGTCTCACTTCCTCGCCATGTATCGGTTCCAAGTCATCCTGTTCTCGGTCTTCCATTTGTGGGTTATCCTCCTCCATATATTCCTCGTTGTCCACCACATTTAATAATTCATCAAAATATTCTGTCCATATCTCCTCGACCTTTTCACTATCCACTATTGGTTCTTTATCTTCGTTGAATATCACATTCGTGTTAGGTTCATCTGCGCTCGAGTAAGTTGTTACATGGCAAGGAACTTTCTAGTGCTCCTCATGTCTTCCTCCAATTCTCCTCCTATTCTTTCCCATGATAAGTCGATGTTTCGTCTTTTTACTATTTCTGCTTGATTTCTCGCCAGAACATAAGCTTGTCTATTTTCTTCTGTCCTTGTCTTCATCCATAAACGGTATTTCTTGTTTTTTTCTTTTACTACGTTTTTGACTTCCTCATTCCACCAAACCGTCTTTTTCCTTTTCCCACTACTTATCTTTTTTGTTCCAATCACTTCTCGTGCAACCTGCTCCACACCTTCTCTGAAATCTTTCCAACCTTCCTCTACTCGTTCCACAGTTCCTGAGATTTCTTCATATTTTCTAACTAGTTTGTTGTTGAAATCTTCTCTTGTGTTTTCATCTTTTAATTTTTCAAAACAGTATCGTTCTCTGGTTACTTTCTTCGGCTTCTTCCTTTGTCTCCATCTTATCTTCCCCACCACAAGTCTGTGGTCCGAATCCAGAGACACTGATGGTATGCTTTTGACATCCATAAACACCCTCTTATCATTACATATCATTAGATCTATCATAGATTTTTCCGTATATTCCTGGTTTTCTGAATTCCAGCGGTACCATGTCCACTTTTTACTCTCTCCATGTTTAAAAAAGGTGCTCATGATCGCTGCACCATTTCTTATAGCAAAGTCAACTAGTCTTTCCCCCTCTGTATTTCTTGCTCCAACTCCGAACGCCCCCACAGCTGCTTCCTCTCCTTCTCTCCTCAATCCCACATGTGCATTCATATCTCCCATAATTATTATGTGTCCTCCTCTTCTTCCATCATATACATCCTGCAGGGTCTCCATAAACTCTATCTTCTCCTCCGCAGGTCTTCCCTGATGCGGCGCATAGACCTGTATAATACTCAACTTTGACTCTCCACCCTTCAACGTCACAGCCATAATTCTTTCGTTCACTAATACCGTTTCTATTACACTTTTATATGTTTCTGGTGTCATAACAATCGCTACACCGTGTCTTCTCTCTTCCTCTCTACCCTTATACACCATGACATAATCATTGTGTAATTTCTTCACTCCCTCTCCTTTATACCTCACCTCGCACACGCCCAAGATATCCAGACCTCTCCCCATCATCAGCTCTACAGCCTCCTCCTCTTTTCCAGAATTTGCTCGCGTTTATTGTAGCCAGTTTGTAGTGATAGTCCTTTTTCCGTAGTCCTTGAACTCGCCGAGTCGGGTACCGAGAAGTCTGTCCGTTATTCCGAGGCACAACAAAGGTTTCACGAGCTTAAAGTGTTTTATGCTGCCGGCTTGCTAGGCCTGTCGCAGCAACCCTCCTCTTCGCCTGACGCACAAGGGGACGTCTGCGGGTGGAGATGATATACATATATATATATATGTATATATTATATATATATATATTCATATACATTGATATTTATAACTTTGAATCAATGATATTATTATAAATATATTTATGTATATATATAGTATTATTTTTATATATTCTTTAATGATATATATATACATATATATATATATATATATATATAAATTTATATATATATATATATATATATATATATATATATATATATATATATATATATATATATATATATATATATATATATATATATATATATATATATATATAAGTAGTAGGAAGGGGATTCCGGACCCCGAACTATGGCCTTCAGGGTGCAATATATATATATATATATATATATATATATATATATATATATATATATATATATATTATATATATATATATATATAGAAGAGCCACAATCCATATATAGGAGAATGTTATTGCTATTATATATATATTTATATATATTATTATTATTATACATATATATATATATATATATATATATATATAGTTATTATTATTATTATTATTATTATATATATTATTATATATTACATTATTATTATTATTGTTATAGTTATTATTATTATTATATATATAGCATATATACGTATTATATATATATATATATATATATATATATATTACATATTATATATATATTATATTATTATATTATTACATATTATATTATTATTATTGTTGTTATATAAAGCACCTTTCCCAGGATATATATAATTATATTATATACATATATATATATATATAGTATATATTACATATATATACATATATATATATATGCATATATTATATATATATATATATTATTATTACATATTATATATATATATATATATATATATATATGTATATATATATATATATATAGTATATATATAGAAAGAGAGTATATATATATATATATATATATATATATATATATATATATATATATATATATATATATATATATATATATATCCCACCCTTCGGGGTGCGCCAGACGGTTGCGTAGCAACCGTCGTACGTGCCTCCCCCCTAGTTTTGGCCCCTCTTGACGCCACTTTTAGGGCAAATTCCCTTTTGATAAGTTTTGACCTTGATATTTCTGACCTTGATACCGTATCAAGGCCTGAAATTGACCTTTCATAAAGGTTCGTGGGGGATTAGTAGGGATTAAGTCGAGCACATGTAGGTACCTGACGCTACCTTGGGTAGGTAACTGTCCTAACATGAGGTCATGTAGGTACCTGTCCTGTATGTATCTGTCCTAACTTGAACGCATGTAGGTATCTATCGCTATCTTGAGTTTTCCTAACTTGAGGTCATGTAGGTACCTGCCCTGTAATTAACGCGAGTTCACACACACACACACACACACACACACACACACGCACACCCGCTAGGCTACTTATACACACTTACACTCACCATAGACATTTATACACACACACTATGACACTTACGCTCACACTTACACCTACACACACACACCTACACATACACACACACATACATAGACACATACACACATACCTAGACACATACACCTACACCCACACACACACACATACATAGACATACACCCACACACACATACATAGACTTATACACACACACACTATGACACTTGTACACACACATACACTATGACACTTGTACACACACATACACTATGACACTTACACTTACCCATAGACACTTACACTCAACATAGAAACTTATACACACATACACACTATGACACTTACACTTACACTCACCATAGAGACTTATACACACACACACACTATGACACTTATACACCCACCCATAAACACTTACACCCACCCATAGACACTTAAACTCACCCACAGACACTTACACTTACCCATAGACACTAATACTCACACACACAAACACACACACCTACCCTTGTCATCGATAACACTCACCCATAGACACTTACACTCACACACACACACATACACACACACAAACATACTCGATATCTTATTGCCTCATCTTTGATGCCTCAACTTTGATGCCTCAGCATTGATGCCTCAGCTTTAATGCCTCAGCTTTGATGCCTCAATTTTGATGGCTCAACTTTGATGGCTCAACTTTGATGCCTCAGCTTTGATGGCTCAACTTTGATGACTCAGCATTATTGATGACTCAACTTTGATGACATCATCTTTGGCGGTTCATCTTTGATGGTGTCATCTTTGATGACTCAGCATTATTGATGGTTCAGCTTTGACGGTTCAACTTTGATGGTTCCCAATCACCGTAAGGAGTGTCAGGGGTGTTCTATTAGTGTTCTATGAGTATTCTACGAATGCCAAGTGAGTGCCAATGAGTGCCAATGAGTGCCAATGAGTGCCAAGTGAGTGCCAATGAGTGCCAAGTGGAGTGCCACATGAGGTTCAAGTGAGTTGTCCACATCAGTGCCAATGAGTTGCCACTTTTTCAATGCCTTTTCTAGCCTCATTGAGCCTAGAATAACCCTAATATTGGTGTCCACCCCTAGGTTATAAGGTATGAGAATTCGATTGGTGTATTTATAAGTTGCTAGGATGCTTCCTAGTATGAGGTAGCTTTTTTTAGGGCCTACCTGAGTCATTCGATTAGACAGATATTGCTGCCTTACCCTATTTATGAATATGATGATTCGGATTTTGGTGTATATTTAAAAGTTGCTAGGCGACTACTTTCCTACTATGGAAAGTTAGCATTTTTCTTAGCACTTCTAAGCCCTGACAGAATATATAAATCTAAAGAGTTACACATTTAGCAGTGAACGCCAAACGTCCGAGTCCGCGTCCGCTGGTGACCCCACCGCGAAAACCGCCGCGTTGGCGCCGCAGCGCAATATTCGCGTAACCGCGCGAGCGGCCCGCATGCTCGTAACCGCCCGCTGTGTGCCTGCAGGGCAAAATTTACCTCGTGAACGATAAATATGATATAAATGTAAACTATTCAAAATTCTTTTCAATATACTATGAGTCATTACATTTTACTCACATTTTCTTTTGATAAAAAACATTTTTACGATCCTTTAAAAACTGTAACTCATTACAGAACCTATTATATATTTAAACACATATTTCATTAGGTTTGTTGATATAAATTAACTATTCAAAGATTTCTTTCAAATATACTATGACTCATTCATTTTTATTTCATACTTTAACATTTTTTATTAAAGCAGTATAGCATTGCTGACTGCCAAAGTCGCGAACAATATAGTAAAATCAATAGCTTAAATGCCTAGCACAAAGAGGGAATAGTTAAGGGCGTTGTTTTTACTGCTTTACTTGATTACTGCTTTATGATTTACTCTTTACATCATAATTTATTAACATTATTTTTTCTTTTATATTTTTTATTTTTGTTTTAATACTTTTTAATTTATAATTTTTAAAAATTGTATGTAAAAAAAAACCAGAGTGTCTGACTTATAAACATGTTTTATTTTACTACAATTGTACGAAAATTTATTAAAAAACATATACTTTTACAGACCTTAAAACAGTAAAACATTAAATCAATAACGCTGTTGCCTAGCAAAAAGATTAGTAGGCTTTTGTTTTTACTGCTTTACTTGCTTTACTGCTTACTGCTTTACTGCTTTCTTCTGTATATATGACATTATATTTTTATTATTATTTTTATAAATATTTTTATTTATTATTATTTTTATTATTATTATTTTTATTTATTATTATTTTATTTTTATTATTTTTATTATTATTATTATTATTATTATTATTATTATTATTATTATTTTATTATTATTATTATTATTATTATTATTATTATTATTATTAAATATTATTATTATTATTATTATTATTATTAAATTATTATTATTTTTATCATTATTATTTTTATTATTTTTATATATTATTTATATTATGTATCATTCATAATTGCTCAAATTATAAGTTCAATTATTATTTATTGTTTTTTACTATTATATTATTATTATATTATTATTTTTATTATTATATTATTTTCTTATTATCATATAAATTATTGAATTTTTATAATATTAATTAACATAATTATTTATTATTTTATTATTTTTATTATTATTATTATTATTTTTATTATATTATTATTTTTATTATGTATACTTAGTGTCATTTACATCTGCCTATTATTATTTAACACACACACACACACACACACACACACAACACACATACACCACCCACTATAAAAACTATTACACCTTACACCATAGACACTTATAAACACTTACATTCACCATAGACACTTACACTTACACTCACACACACACCACACACATACACACGTACACACATGCACTTAAACTCATATATTACAAAACGTATTAACATTATTTGAAGTTTTTTTAACTAGTAACGGATTTCGTTTTATTATTATTTATTATATAGGTATGGTATTATTATTATTTTTATATTATTATTATTATTATTATTATTATTATATTATTATTATTATTATTATTATTATTATTATTATTATTATTATTATTATTATTATTATTATTATTATTATTATTATTATTATTATATACCTCCAGTCATTTTACTTCATGGCTATTATTATCATCTATGTACATTGACATTCCAACACGAAAAAAAAAACACACACACACACATTTACACACACACACATACACTATGACACTTATACACACTCGCCCCTAGTTCATAAATATACACGTTTAAACATATCAAATAAGTTCTTTTGTATGAACATAACAAATATAATTTATTAAAAAATTTTATGTTTTAGTTAAATACATTTATATTACTCATTCAATTATAACTAAAATTATTTCAAAGTTTCTTAAAACTTGTATAATAAATTATTATCTTTGAACAAAGAATTTATTATTAACTGTTAATACATTTTGTTTATAAATTTTATAACTATAAGTATTAAAATAATTTTTACTAAAATTTTATGAAATTTTATTAAAACATATATTTTACGTACCTTAAAGCAATAAATCAGTATATCAGTCAAGGCAAGACCCTAGCAGACTTCTACACCAAGCTATACCACGATTTGTTCTATTGACTTTACTGCCCTTTTATATCATCTTTAGTCATGTAATAAGTATGAAAATAGCAAAATAAGTTCTTCTCTGTTAACATAACATGTATTTTATTAAAATCATTCTAGGTTTCAATTTAAAATAACAATTATTCACTTACATTTATATTATTCATTCATTGTTAATACTAAAAAATTTCAAAGTTTTTTAAATAATTTGGATTTACTTTATTAATATTATTATTATTATTTTTAGTATTATTATTATTATTTTTATTATTTTTATTTTTATTATTTATTTTTATTATTATTTATTATTTTATTGTATCTATGTACCAGTTGACAAATCCACACGAGAAAACACAACAACCCGCACTCCTAACAGATACGAAACTGACCTCTTTCTGTAAAATTGTGGTGAAATAACTACTTTAGGTCTAAATTAGGCCTAATTTAGGATATTGCTTATGTATCCCGGGCTGATTTAAACCTAATACCAGGTCAAAAGGTATTCCAGTATAGACAAGATCAATGTTATTATTTTTATAAATTTATTTCAAATGACCTCTTTCTGTAAAATGTGTTGAAAAAACTACCTTTAGGCCTAAATTTAGGCCTAAATTTAGGTATAGCTTTTGTAAACCCGGGTTGGTTAAAGCCTAATACCAGTCAAAAGTAATTCAGTATAGAAAGATTCGAGAATCAATGTTATTATTATTTTATAAATATATCAAACTGAAAACATGCCTGTATCGGTTTTATCCTTTAAGCGAGGTAAAAAGGAAAATGCTTTCCTTTCTGTGAGTGGACGGAGTAGTCTTATCTGCTATATGAGCGCGCCATATGATTGTCGAGAATTATTTTATCGCTTTTTTGTTTTAAGGTATGTAAAACATGTTTTTTCATATCTGAGCCTAAGCTTCGTTTATTTAAACTATATGTATAGTTAACCTTCATAGAACTTTTATAATTTATATACATTCAACTCATAACATACTTGTAAATCTTTGTTTAGGAAAGTAAAATAAGGATAATTAAAAACTTTACTATATAATAAGAAATTTAATAATCATTAACTTACAATGATTTATATATATATATTATTATATATAATATATTATATATATATATAATATTATAATATATATATAATATTATATATATAATATAATAGTATAATAATATATATATATATAATATATATATTTTTATATATATGATATATAAGATATATATATATATATATATATATATATATAATATATATATATATATATATATATATATATATATATATATATATATATATATATATATATATATATATATATATATATATATATATGTTTTATATATATTATAATATTATATATATATATTATATATATATATATATATATATATATATATATATAGTATATATATATATATATATATATATTATATATATATATATATAATAATATATAAGAGTGTTAAATATATTTACAATGATTTTATATATATATATAAGGTTTAACATTAAATATAATACAAGTAAATTATTATATTTACAACTGCCACATACATTTTTCATATTATGTTTATGACTATGTCATATTAAAACTCTCTAAATCTTTACAAATATACCAATCATTTATATCATTATCGATTATATAGTTCCGTATCTCAGTAATACCTTCAGTTAACACATATGTAAAGATTCCCTCTCAGATATCATTAGGTATATTACATTCTGGTTCACCTGCATAAATACTTTCTTGCCATTGTTTTCTAAGTAGAAAAATGGAATTTCTGTACGTCTATAGAACTTAGGAATCGACGATGATGAGCGGAGGATCATCGATCAGGATTTTTCCTTAAATGCCGCAGTATTCCTGGTCATAGCATGTAATGATTACGGTCACGTATTTAGATAACCACATATGTCAATTCTTCAATCTTACGTAACACTCTCCTACGGACTTGCTGCCATATATTTCAGCTGGCGTAGCCTGAAATGCAGAATCCATTATGATGTAGGTTCAAAATACGGCTGTTTCATTATTTCTCTCCCATAATCTAACTCCCAACTGGATTATGTTTTGATGTTTATAAAATGCTAGAGTAGTTGCTTATCGTTGGTTTCTTTCGCTCTGATTAATTGAACTGTTTGGACAGTTTAAAAGCTGAGTTTTGGTTTTAAAGTAATCTGGTAAAGCCACTTTCAGTGTGATTACATAACAAATTAATTCATTTGACTCATGGAATACGCTTAGGTACTATACATGTGATTTGGGCAGTTACACGTGAAAAATTTCATCATTGGGTTTTCTTTTATATAAGAATTGAAACCCTCCTCCTGGGATCTTGATTCCCACTGAATAATGTCTGTATTTGCATGTATAACCTGCCTTAAGGTGAATTCATGATATACACTTATAAAATAGAACACTTTTATTACAAATCAGAGAACTTGTGCTTTGCTTAACAAAACGAGAATGATTTTAAAATGAGCTTGGGTCTAAAACACGCATCCTCAAATATGAGTTTAAAAAACTAAGTTAATTTTCATCCAATCACAGGTAAGGCTCAGGATATGAAAAAACATGTTTTTACATACCTTAAAACCAAAACGCGATAAAATAATTCTCGACCAATCACAATGGAGGGTGAATAGAGATAAGGACTACTCCATCCACTCACAAGAAAGGAAATCATTTCCTTTTTACCTGCTTAAAGGATCTTACCGATACAGCATGTTTCAGTTTGAAATATATTTATAAAATAATAATAACATTGATTCCCGAATCTTGCCTTTACTGGAATTACTTTTTGACCTGGTATTAGGCTTAAATAAACCCGGGGTACAAAAAGGCTTATCCTAAATTTAGGCCTAAAGTAGTTATTCTAACCCATTTTACAGAAAGAGGTCAGTTTGAAATATATTTATAAAAATAACATTGATTCTCGATTCTTGTCTATACTGGAATTACCTTTTGACCTGGTATTAGGCTTAAAGCGGTATAAAAAGCCATATCCTAAATTAGGCCTAATTTAGGCCTAAATAGTATCTCAACACAATTTACAGAAGGAGGTCA
>JABUQX010102032.1:15000-17500 GCA_015478945.1 Trachelipus rathkii | reverse complement strand
ATGTGAATAATAATAAAAATAGGTCGGTAATGAGTTACAGTTTTAGGATCGTAAAAATGTTTTTAATAAAAATGTTTAAGTGTGAAGTAAAATAAATGACTCATAGTATATTTGAAAAGAAATTCTTTGAATAGTTTACATTGATATCATATTTATCGTTCACAAGGTAATATTTTGCCTGCGGGCGCCCGCAGCGGTTACGCGCATGTGGGCGAGCGCGTCAGTTACTCGGAAATATTGCGCCTGCGGGCGCACGCGGCGGTTACGCGAAAATATTGCGCCTGCCTGAGCATGCGGCGGTTTCGCGGCGGGGGTCACCTGCGGACACGGATTTGGAAACGTTTGCGTTCACTGCCTAAATGTGTAACTCTTTAGATATATATTCTGGTCAGGGCTAGAAGTGCTAGAAAAATGCTAACTTATAGTAGGAAGTAGTCTAGCAACTCATAATATACACCAATCGAATCATCATACCTTATAACATAGGGGTAGGCACCAATATTAGGTCTGTTCTATGATCAGGGTAGGCTAGAAAAAGCTAACTCATACTAGGAAGCATCCTAGCAACTTTTAATATACACCAATCGATTCCTTATACCTTATAACCTAGGGGTAGACATCAATATTAGGGTTATTCTAGGCTCAGGGGAGGCTAGAAAAGGCTTGAAAAAAGAAGCACTCAGTTGGCACTATGTGGCACTCAGCTGGCACTATGTGGCACTTTTGGCACTCATTGGCACTCACTTGGCACTCATTGGCACTCATGACACTCCACCTGCATTTACCTGGCACTCGTAGAATACTCATAGAACACTAATAGAACACCCCTAGACACTCCTTATGGTGATTGGGAACCATCAAAGTTGAACCGTCAAAGCTGAACTATCAATAATGCTGAGTCATCAAAGATGACACCATCAAAGATGAACCGTTAAAGATGATTTCATCAAAGTTGAGTCATCAATAATGCTGAGTCATCAAAGTTGAACCATCAAAGCTGAGGCATCAAAGTTGAGCCATCAAAGTTGAGTCATCAAAGTTGAGGACAAAGCTGCAGGCATTAAACTGACGCCATCAAATTGCCTGAGGAATTTCAAATGTAGTTGAGGCATCAATTTGAGGCAATAAGATATCTAGTATGTGTGTGTATGTGTTTGTGTGAGTGTAAGTGTAAGTGTCTATGGGTGAGTGTAATCGATGACAAGGGGTAAGTGTGTGTGCTGTGTGTGTTTGTGTGTGTGAGTGTAAGTGTCTATGGGTAAGTGTAAGTGTCAATGGGTAAGTGTAAGTGTCTATGGGTGGGTGTCAGTGTCTATGTGTGGGTGTATAAGTGTCATAGTGTGTGCGTGTATATAAGTGTCTATTTTGAGTGTAAGTGTAAGTGTCATTGTTGTGTGTGTATAAGTGTCTATGGTGAGTGTAAGTGTCTATGGGTAAGTGTAAGTGTCATATGTATGTGTAGTGTATATAAGTTCATAAGTGTATGTGTGAAAGTGTCATAGTGGTGTTTGTGTGTAATCCAATCATATGTTGTGTGTTGGGTGTGTGGTATGTCTTTTGCATGTGATGTGGTTAGGTGTAGGTGATGTGTCTAGGTATGTGTGGATGTGTCTATGTATAGTGTGTTGTGTTTAGCGTTGTAGGGTGTGTGTGTTAGGTGGTAGGTGTGGGCATAAGTGTCTCAGGTTCTGTGATGTATAAGATGTATGGTGAGTGTAAGGTGTGTATAAGTGCCTTAGTGGGTGTGCATGTGTGTATGTGGTGTGATGTGATACTGCCGTAATAATTACAGGCAGGTACCCTACATGACCTCAATGTTAGGAAAGATACCTACAGGCCAGAATTACCAGCCGATAGTAGCCGTAACATGCGTTCAGTCTGTTTAGGACAGCTACACAGGACAGGTACCTAACTATGACCTCATGTAGGACAGGTTCCTCTACCAAGGTATAGCGATCATGAGGGTACCTATATGTGCTCGACTTAATCCCTACCTTTAATCCCCATCGAACTTTAGACATAGATAGGTCACATCTTCAGGCCGGTGATACGGTATCACAGATGTCAGATTAATATTCAGGTTCCAAACATCAAAAATGAGGGGGGGCTACGCTCCCTAATACGTGCGCATATAAGCGCAGGGTCAAATGCAGGTGAGGGGCACACAAAAAACTTATAGGGGGGAGGCCCGTACGACGGTTGCTACGCAACCTGTCTGGCCCGTACCTCCCTTCTCGCGAAGGGGTGCCAATATAATATATATATTATATAATATACGATATACCTTATACTTATATAGTTATTATATATTATATATAATATATATAATATATATATATTATATATATATAATATATATATATATATATATTATATATATGATTATAATATATCAAATTATAATCGGATAATAATATATCGAGTCCGGAAATCCCCTTAGCTTATATACTACTTATTATATATATTATATATATATAATATATATCTATATATATAATAA
>JABUQX010102032.1:0-7500 GCA_015478945.1 Trachelipus rathkii | reverse complement strand
TTCTATTGGTGGTGTTCAAGATGTTAAATAAATAGTATATGTGGATTATCTCGTATTTTAAAATTATATATTAATATCATCATGTTAACTAAGAAATATTTCAAGCTACATTTTAAATAAATTTGAAGTTTACTTTATTAGAAATTATTATTATTATATTTTATTAATTATTTTTGATATATTAATTATTTTATTTAATTAAGTTATTAGATATAGATAGTACACTATTCTACAATTGACAATCCAAGCAAGGCAGAAAACAATCAACAAACGTGCGCCACTTCCTTACAGAATACGATGACTGACATCCTTCTGTATGAAATTGTTTGAAATAAACTACTTAGCCTAAATTTAGGCCTTAAAATTTGGGAATATGGCGTTTTATACCGCTTTAAGCCAATGCTTAGGTACAAAAGGTTAATTCCAGTATAGACAAGAAATCTATGTTATATATTTTTAGAAAATATATTTCAAACTGACCTCTCTCTGTAAAATGAGTTGAAATAACTACTTTAGGCCGTAAATTATTAGTGATTATAGCCTTTTGTACCCGGGTATATATTTAAGCCTAATACACAGGTCAAAAGTAATTCCAGTAAAGGCAAGATTCGGGAATCAATTTATTATTCATTTAGATATGACATATAATATTCTGCAAAACTGAAACCTAGGGTCGTGTATCCGGATCACTCACCATTATAAAGCAGGTAAAAAGAGAGAATAAAAGAACTTTCCTTTCCTTGTGAGTGGATGGAAAAAGTAGTCCTTATCCTCTATATTGACCGCGCATGTGATTGGTCTGAAGAAAGTAGTTTCATTGCGTCCTTTTTTGGTTTCAATGGTATGTAAAAACAGTGAGTTTTTTCATATTGAGCTACTTACCTGTGATGATGAAAAATATCATATAAAAGATTCTTCCAAAATAAAAACTTCTTTATTTTGAATGCGTGTTTTAGACCCAAGCTCATTTTAAAATCATTTCTCGTTATATTGAATATATGAAATAGAACAAAAGAGAACTAAAGATATACTAATGAGCGTTGTACGTAACGTGCGTATACACGTTCACTAAGTGTTATATCATATTCACCTTAACAGGTTTATATCACTCAGAGCAATCTAATTCAAGTGAGAATAAAAAATCAAAGATCCCAGGTAAAGGTAGACGATATTCATATCTCTTAGTATATAAAAGAAAACCAATGGATTTGAAATATATATATACACGAGTGATTACTGCCAATCACTCAATAATAATATATATAGTACACTTGTCCTTGAGTCCAGATGAAATACTTTGTATATGTAATCACACGAAGAGTGTAGACTTACAGATTACATATTAAACCTCTCTCGAGACTTCTTCTTCTCATAACTGGTCCAAAAACAGAAAATAATTAATAAGAAGATCGCGGGATGGAATTGATCTTTAATTTTATGCTTTCCAAAGCATATATTATAATCAATATACAAATTTTCATACGTACAGGTGTCTCGCACAATATAGGAGTTATGGACTAGAGAATAATACATGAAACAGACACGTCTTATCTGAAACCTACAATGTCATATGGATTTCTGCATATTCAGGGCTAACGACATGCTCCAATATACTTGACGCGATAGTCCTCTGTATCGCGAGACGTGTTACTGTGTAGATGAAGTCACACATGATTAGTTTTATCATAAGGATACTCGTGGCGCGTAAATTCACATCTCACAATGCAATATACAGGCAATACCTTGCCGCATTAGAAAAATCCTGAATGCGATGATCCTCGCTCATCATCGCACTCTGATCCTAAGATTTCGGTATAGACTGTACAGAAAATTTCATATTTACTACCTCTAGAAAACATATAGGCATATGATAACTTTTTTATGTCAAGAGTGAACCACTAATGTATATGCATTACTATAGATTTAGAGAGGACAACTTTTAACAATATCGGTATAACCTGAAGATAATAATATGGAGATACGGAACATTATATGAACATCTTCGAATAAATATATACTAACATAACCTGGACTATATTTATAAGATATATAGAGGATTATTGAAAATGACATAGTCATAATAAAAAAACGATAATATTGGTAAAAGAATGATAAAATGTGCCTCTGTACACTTATCAATAACTAATTACTACATGTCATCTTAATATATTAAATAGATGAAACACCTTTATTATAATAATAGATATAAAATCAATTGATAATATATTTATGAGCAGAGCTTTTATCATATACTATAGCTATACATAATAATTTAGAGTATGATAATTTACTTATATACGCAAACGATAAATAATATACTCTATTATAGGTACTAATACATAAACCTATAACATTTATATACATCGACTATTATATATCTCTCTTACTCGTATATATAAATTTATATATATAATATATATCTATATCTATTATTATACTATTCATTACATATATGACAATCTACAATTACTCTTACTATTATTACTTCTATCTCTCTCTATACAATACACTAACATAAGCTCACTATAACGATATATAATATACCGCATATAAAATATCATACATAATATCGTAAATCTACCATATATATATAAAATATAACGTATATATTAGATATATATAATATACCTATATATCTACATATTAATAAATATATATATAATATTATATATTATTAAATATATATATATTTACATAAAATAGAAAAAAATACAAAAATATATGTATGAGGATATTATATTAATCATTTGCTAGATGTATATTATCATATTTCACGCCCTATACTACTATTATATAGTATATATTAAATCATTGGTTAAGCTACTGATTATAACAACTTTCTTAAATTATAATAGTAAAGTTTTTTAATATCCTTAATTTTACTTTCTTAAATAAAGATTTACAAGTATGTTATGAGTGAATTATATAAATATAATAAAAGTTCTATGAAGGTTAACTATAAATATAAGTTTAAATAAACGAAGCTTAGGATCAGAGGATATAAAAAACATGTTTTTACATTACCTTAAAACCAAAAAAGCGATATAAAATAATTCTCGACCAATCATATGCGCGGTCATATAGAGATAAGCGAACTACTCGTTCCAAGTCTCACAAGAAAGGAAAGCATTTCCTGTTTACCTTTCTATAAAGGATAAAAACCTGAATTATACATGCTAATAGTTTCAGTTTGAAAATATATTTATAAAATATAATAACATTAGATTTTCGAATCTTAGTCTATACTGGAATTACCTTTGGACCTGGTATTAGGCTTTAACGCCAACCCGGCGTGGTTACAATAAGGCTTATCCTAAATTTTAG
Source organism: Trachelipus rathkii (assembly GCA_015478945.1). Lineage (NCBI taxonomy): Eukaryota > Metazoa > Arthropoda > Malacostraca > Isopoda > Trachelipodidae > Trachelipus > Trachelipus rathkii. The sequence goes on along the minus strand of JABUQX010102032.1, from coordinate 4,176 downwards.
GCCTAACTTTAGGTACCTAAGCGTAGTTATTTCATACTACAATTTACAGAAAGAGTCAGTGTTTTGAAAATAAAATTATAAAAATAATAACCATTGATTCTTGCAAATAATAACAATGATTCTTGTATATACTGGAATTACCTTTTGACCTCCTAGTTTTAGGTCTTAAAGCTAGGTATTAAAAAGCCATTAATCCTAAATTTAGGCCATATTATAAATTATGAGACCACACCCATAAAAAGTAAGTAATCTATCATAAAATTTCTAACACATAATTTATAACAGAAAGAGGTCAGTTTCGTTATCTTGTTAAGGAGTGCGCGTGTTTGTGTTTTAGCGTGTTGGATGTCAACTGTACATAATAACTAATCAATATAATAATAATAATAAAAAATAATAATAAAATAACTAAATAATAAAATAATATAATAATATAATATAAATAATTAATAATAATATTAATAAAGTAAATCAAAATTATATATATAAAAAACTTTGTAAAATATTTTACATTAACAGATGAATGAAATAATATAATATAGTAAGTGAAATAATTGTTATTTAAATAAGGAAACCTAGAATGATTTTATGAAGATTCAGGGTATGTTTCCCTACCAGAGAAACAACTACCGTTTGATATTTTCCCTCTATTACATAGACTAAAGTTAGAATATAAGACTACACACAGTAAAAAATACAAAATAGAACAAATCGTAAAGAATAATAGACATTAAGAGAATAAATAGATAGAAGATGATCATAGTCATAGGAATACATAATGATAGATATATGATAATATACGTTGTATTTATTTGAATTTTTAATATATGATGCAAATATACAAATTTTATAGTTCAAAAAAATTTAATATATAAGAATATATTAAAAAAGACAAAAAGATTATTCTCAATAAAAAGAACTAAAAAAAAAAAAATAAATAAGATATATAAAAAAAATATATAATAAAATCAAAAATTAATATATATAACAAGATATATAATAAAATAACATATTTCGTTTATCTGATATGAGTCCCATGACATACATTTGGTGGAAATAAATGCGATATGAAAAATAATTTTGCATTTTAATTAAGAAAATAAAAAAATGAAAAAATAAAAAAAAAAAAAAATAAAAATAAATAAAAAAAAAAAAAAAAAATAATAAAAATAAAAAAAAATAAAAAAAAAAAAAAAAAAAAAAAAAAAAATATAAATATATATTATATATATTAGTGACAAAGATAATAAAGTATATAAACCCAAAATAAATATATATATAATATATACTAATATATATAAACAACACAAAAAAAAAAAAAAAAAAAAAACGGAGGAAAAAAAACGCACAAAAACCCAACACAAAGCGAAACAAAAAAGAAAAAAAAAAAAAAAAAAAGAGTAATATAAATTTTACTGTTTAATTAAAAACAAAAATTGGTTTAATAAATTATATTGTTATGTTCAATACAAAAAGAACATTATTTGATATGTTTAAACAGGTGTATATTTTAATGAACTAGGGCGAGTGTGTATAAGTGTTCATAGTGTATGTGTGTGTGTGTAAAAAGTGTGTGTGTGTTGTGTTTTTTTTTTCGTGTTTGGAATGTTCAATGTACATAGATGATTAATAATAGCCATGAAGGGAAAATGACTGTGAGGTATATTAATAATAATATTATAATAATAATAAATAATAATAATAATAATAATAATAATAATAATAATATTATAATAATAATAATAATAATAATTAATAATAATAATAATAATAATAATATTTAATAATAATAATAATAATAAAACAATAATAATAATAATAATTAATAATTAAAACAAAATCAATTACTAGTTAAAAAAACTTTCAAATAATGTTAATAAATAATATGAAGTTAAGTGCATGTGTGTACGTGTTATGTGTGTTGATGTGTGTGTGAGCGTGTAAGTGTAAGCTGTCTATGGGTGCAATGTAAGTGTCTATGGGTGGTGTAAGTGTCTATGGGAAGCGTGTAAGTTATAGTGGTGGGTGTATGTGTGGTGTGTGTTGTGTGTGTGTGTTGTGTAATAATTCTTCAACAAGCGATGATGTAAAATCTATTATAAAATGCATCTCCTAATGATATTAATAATAAAAATTAATTAATAATAATAATAACGAAAACTCATAAAAATAATAAAATAATTAATAATAAAAATAATAATAATAATAATAATAATTAATAATAATAATAATAATAATATAATAATAATTAAATAATAATAATAATAATAATAGATAATAATAATAATAGTAAAAAAAATAATAATAATAAATGCTAATTTTCATAAATAATAATTAAATAATAATAATAAAAATAATAATAATAAAAAATAATAAAGTAAAATCAATAAATAATAATATAATAAATAATTAAGTAATAATAATAATTAAAATAATAATAATAATAATAATTAATAATAATAATAATAATAATAATAATAATAATAATAATAATATAATGAATAAATAATAATAATAAATAATAAAAATAATAAAATAAAATAATAATAAATAAAAATAATAATAATAAAATAATAATAAATAAAAATATTTTATAAAAAATTAATAATAAAAAATTTATAAATGTTAATAAATATATGGAGTTCAAGAAGACAGTAAAGCAGTAAAGCAGTACTAAACCAGTAAAGCAGTAAAACAAAAGCGCCTACTAATCCCTTTGTTGTAGGCAATTCAGCGTTATTGATTTAATGTTTTTTACTGTTTTTAAGGTCTGTCAAAGTATATGTTTTTAATAAAATTTCGTACAATTGTAGTAAAATAAAATGTTTATATATCAGACACTCTGGGTTTTTCTTCTTACATACAATTTTTTAAAAATTTATAAATTAAAAGTATTAAAACAAAAATAAAAAATATAAAAGAAAAAATAATGTTAATAAAATATATGCAGTAAAGAAAAGTTAAAGCAATTAAAGCAGTTAAATCAGTAAAGCAGTTTAAACAAACGCACACTATTCCCTTCTTTTGCTAGGCATTTAAGCTATTGATATTACTGTTTTACTGCTTTAAGGTCTGTAAAGTATATGCTTTAATAAAAAATGTTAAAGTATGAAGTAAAATGAATGAGTCATAGTATATTTGAAAAGAAATTCTTTGAATAGTTTACATTTATATCACAACTATGAAATATGTGTTAAATTATAATAATAGGTCTGTAATGAGTTACAGTTTTAGGATCGTAAAAATGTTTTTTATCAAAATGTTTAAGTGTGAAGTAAAATGAATGATTCATAGTATATTTGAAAAGAAATTCTCTGAATAGTTTACATTTATATCATATTTATCGTTCACGAGGTAATATTTTGCCTGCAGGCACACGCGGCGGTTACGAGCATGCGGGCGCTCGCGGCGGTTACGCGGAAATATTGCGCCTGCGGGCGCACGCGGCGGTTTCGCGGTGGGGGTCACCAGCGGACGCGGACTCGGAAACGTTTGCGTTCACTGCCTAAATGTGTAACTCTTTAGATATATATTCTGTCAGGGCTAGAAGTGCTAGAAAAATGCTAACTCATAGTAGGAAGTAGTCTAGCAACTTTTAATATACACCAAAAGAATCATCATACCTTATAACTAGGGGTAGGCACCAATATTAGGTCTGTTCTATGATCAGGGTAGGCTAAAAAAAGCTAACTCATACTAGGAAGCATCCTAGCAACTTATAATATACACCAATCGATTCCTCATACCTTATAACCTAGGGGTAGACACCAATATTAGGGTTATTCTAGGCTCAATGGAGGCTAGAAAAGGCTTGAAAAAAGTGGCACTCAGTTGGCACTATGTGACACTCACTTGACACTATGTGGCACTCACTTGGCACTCATTGGCACTCACTTGGCACTCATTGGCACTCATTGGCACTCATTGGCACTCACCTGGCATTCGTAGAATACTCATAGAACACTAATAGAACACCCCTAGACACTCCTTACGGTGATTGGGAACCATCAAAGTTGAACCGTCAAAGCTGAACCATCAATTAATGTCTGAGTCATCAATATGATGACCCATCAAAGTGACACGTGCTAAAGATGATGTCTCAAAAGTTTGAGTCATCTTATATAGTTGCTGAGTCTACTCTATAGTCCGAGCCTCAAAGTGTTTTGAGGCATCAAA
>JABUQX010102031.1:17500-21650 GCA_015478945.1 Trachelipus rathkii | reverse complement strand
TTAGCCAATCGTAAAGGAAAGCCCTTTGCCTCCTGTGATATCTTGCTTAAAGTTGTAAGTGCTTAGTGGTTTGCATGAATTTGTTAATAAATCAAATTTTAGATTGTCAGTAATTCTATTTTGAGCAATGTAATTTCCAATATCCAAACAACGATTTTCAACAGTTGGTTCTACGGCAGATGCGGAAGCCTCATTCATATGATTAATACAGGTGCCGACAATACTCGGGACGGCATTAGCACTGTCATTTGCATTAACACTAAAATATGAACCAGTACCATCATTCAATGTGTCCGTGGTTTGTTCAGTTAAAGAGTAATTATAATTATCACTAAGGTGAGGCCTCTTAATTACAAATTTATCCATTGTGATAATTTAAAAAAAATTTTTTTTTCCTTTTTAAATTTGCTAGCAATCTTATATATAAATAAATAAATAAATAAAAAAAAAATATATATATATATATATATATATATATATATATATATATATATATATATATATATATATATATATATATATATATATATATATATATATATATATATATAATAGATATATATAAAAATATATATAATATATATATATAGGAAATAGTAGAATGGGGCAAAAAATTGCTGGACTTTTAAAAGAAGTTTATTTAAAGCGAAAGTTAGATAAATATGTATTAAATGTAGAAATCTTGGTAGCAAGTAATAAAAATTTCATAATTTCACTCCAGAAGTTTTTCTATATTCAAATTAAAAAGAAAAAACAAAAAAAAAAAGAAAAAGAATTAAATTCATATTAAATTTTCAATAAATAATAATAATAATGGAGGACATTTTCAAAGTAGTTTCCCATTTAAATATATATTTATTTCAGTTTCCTAAGGGCAGCATTCAATATTGGGGATTTTGGGACCCCATTTTAGCCCCCACCTAAAAAGGGACATAAAATTCTTAATTTTCAGACAATTTTGATGGGGTTAAAAGCAAACTGCAGCCTTTTTTTCACCTCTAGAACGTCATTTTCAGGTGTTTTTTCTGTGTCTGTATCATTGTTTCGGCGTTTTCATTTTTCAGAACCTAATTTTTGACATTTTTTCGTATCAACTTCTTACAATTTTTTTTACGAAATGAACTTCAAACTTGAAATATATACATAGATGGGTCTATTACGAAATAATTTAGTTTTTTTTTTGCAAAATTGTTGCTCAGCAGTGGTCAATGTTTAAAGGCTACTTTTTTTTCTTTTTTTTTACTTTTCATTGAAATCATAGCTTCCAAAAATCAAAAAACTAACTTTGCATTTTGTGCGTAATAGACCCATCTAGTATATTTCAAGTTTGAAGTTTTCGAAAAATAAATTGTAGAAGTTCATACGAAAAAATGTCAAAAAAATTAGGTTCGGAAAAAATGAAACGTCGAAACAATGATTACAAACACAGAAAAACAACTGAAAATGACGTTCTAGAGGTCAAAAAGAAGCTCCGGTTTGCTTTTTTCCCCATCAAAATTGTATGAAAATTAAGAATTTCATGTCCATTTTTAGGTAGGGGCTAAATTGGGGTCCCAAATTTCCCAATATTGGATACACTCATTATTAAAAAACAAAGAGAATGATAAATTGTTGCCCTAAAAAGAGCTCTCTTTTTATGGCAAAAATTTATCTGTTGTCGTACAGTTCATAAGTCTGAAATATATTTTAACTGAAGTTTCAGCCAGGAATAGGGGAGGGCAGAGTAGGGGAGGCTAGAGAGGTACTGCTGTAGGCTATTGTGCAAGTTTGCAAATTTGCTTTTTTGCGGGAAAGTTTCTTGATATATATATATATATATATATATATATATTATATATATATAAATAAATATATTATATAATATATATATATATATAATATATATACTTATATATATATATATATATATATATATATATATATATATAATATAATATATATATATATTTTTCAGCAAAGCAAAAAGCTTTGAAATTTTTTTTCAGTGGAGCAAAAAGCTTTGAAATTCCAGGGGGGGGCCATGGCCCCTACTTGCCCCCCCCTCCCGGCGCCCATGTATATATATATATATATATATATATATTATATATATATATATATATATATTATATATAGATATATATATATATATATACAATATATATATTTAACTGAATTGTATCTTCTGTCTGAATATATGATAGAGAAATGATAAGGCCCTCTTCTAGGCTGGCCTGTTGTATAATACTACTTGGCCTTCTTCACTGTATGGAGTAGTATGTCTTAGGCCAGATTTTCTTTTTGTATATTCTCATAAAAAAAAAATAAAAAATAAGTAACAATATTTTTCAGTTATAGCTAATATATTTAAATCAGGGGTATTATACCAAATGATTTGAACTATTAGCATTATGAATGAATTAGCAGTTATATAGGACAGTGGTACAAATATTATTAACAACAAAATTTTGAGAAGTTCTGAAAATATTTTCATGTTGATGAGCATTGAAAATTTTGTTAAAGTTGATAAATTTTGTTAAAATAAATTTATTTTGTTAAAATTGAAAATTTATTCTATTTTTTTTTTTTGAATTGTGAAATTTGTTATAAGATTAAAAATAGTCTGACTTCAGAAAGGATATTCATGTACTTTCGATTTTATTTGAATACTTTAAATAAAATACAAAATATATTATATTTTTTTGATTTTTTTTTAATATTTTTCATTTTATATGTTTAAAAAATATTTAGGGTAAGATTCTTTTCCCTTTATAATTATAAAGAAAAAAGAAATATTCCGTTTTCAAATATCGTATTTTTCCTATTTATTATTACATATTATACAACAAATTGCAAACTCCATTGAATAAAGACCCCATATACGAATAACTGTCTCCGACTTTAAATATAACGTCAAACACCCTTTCCAACACAACTCATAAAATTCAGAAATTGTCGAATATTTTTTCGAATATTTACGAAAAGATATTTATTAAACTGTTTGTTTAATATCTCTTGACTATTTATCTTTACCTATGGGACCTCGTCCTTGAGATACGATGTCTGTTGAGGTGTTTGTCATCACCTTCGAAGCAAAATTTCGGATGAAAAAATACTCTTTCAAATTTTTTTGCTTTTAGAAAGTGGAAATGGGATGAATTAACCTTAGTTTTCAATATATATATATATTATATATATAATATATATATTATATATATATATATATATATATATATATATACATATATATATATATATATATATATATATATATATATATTATATATATATATATATTATATATATATATATATATATTATATATATATAATATATATAAATACATTATATATATTATATATTATAGATATATATATATTTATATATATATATATATATATTATATAAATATAATTTTAATTATATATATTATATATATATTATATATATATATATATAGTATATATATATATATATATATATATATATACGGGTATGTATCAGGCGCGGCTTTACGGGGGAAGCACAGGAGGCCGGGCCTTCTGCATTACATACACACACACACGCTATATATATATATATATATATATATATATATACTATATATATATATTATATATATATATATATATATATATTATATATTATATATATATAATAATATATATATAATATAATATAATAATATTATATATATATATATATATATATATGTGTGGTGTGTGTGTGGTGTGTGTTGTCTGTGTTGCCCCGATGAGTGCGTGTTTGTTTCAAAAAAGAGAGCATTGAAGACCGTAAAGCATTAATCTAGAAAAATTAAAAAAATTTACAGATTATTTTAAAAAAGTTATGTAACTTACCTTTACAATTTATTTAAAAGAAAGTCCGCTCTTCTATTTTTTGATTGAGCAAATTTATTATTATTAATTTATTTAATTAAATTTGTATGCCCATTAATAAAGTTTCTTTCCCTATCGAAAGCATTGCTAAGGCGAAAAGTCTTACCGCTCTCATGGTGTTTCTAAGAAAGGTTTTATTCCTTTTTATATTTGGAAAACAAGCCGCTCTGCTTTGGACGTTGTCATCGGAAATGAGTTATTAAAAACTTTCAATAGTTGCACACTTTTACTAAAAGTGGATTTCAAGTGATTCTCTGTAATGAAATCGAATA
>JABUQX010102030.1:7500-10000 GCA_015478945.1 Trachelipus rathkii | reverse complement strand
AGACATTATTATGTATATATTAATTGCAAAACTTAATTAATTAAACTAAATAATAATTGTACTTACTAAACTTATTATTAAATAGGTAATAATTAGGGATTATTTACTAATTTTATCATAATAATAATAATAATAATTATAATAATAATAATAATATAATAATAATAATAATAATAATATATTAATAATAATTAATAATAATAATAATAATAATAATAATAATAATAATAATAATAAAATTAATAATAATAATTATAATATCATCTTCTGGTAAACTTTTCGAATTCTAAAATTAGGATAATCATTGATTTTTTTATTTTTTTAGGCAAATTTTTTTTTCTAAATTAATAATTATTCCTAGTTATCACCTGATTAATTGTAAATATATTTCATCTATATAATAAGCAAATTCATCAATGTAGTTTCAAATCATTTTCAATAAAGAAATAAAAAAAGATTACTTCAGATGTATACAGTATATATACTGTATATATATAATTTAAATAACTTAATTAAACTAAATAATAATTATACTTACTAAACATTATTAATTAGGTAATAATTAGGATTATTTACTAATTTTATCATAATAATAATAATATAAAAAGGCAATTTGTGCCTAAAAAAAATCAAAGAAATCAAAAAAATCATTGATTTTTTTATTTTTTTTATTTTTAGGAAATTTTTTTTCTAAATTAATAATAATTATTACTAGTTTATCACTGAATTAATGATAAGTATATTTCATCTATATAATAAGCAAATTCATCAATGTAGTTTCAAATTATTTTCAATAAAGAATAAATAAATTATACTGATATTATACAGTGTACGGTATATATTATAATTTAAATAACTTAATTAAACTAAATAATAATTATACTTACTAAACTTATTAATTAGGTAATAATTAGGATTATTTACTAATTTTATCAAAATAATAATTATTCAAAAAGGCAATTTGTGCCTGAAAAAATCAAAAAAATCAAATAAATCAAAAAAATCAAAAAAACCAAAAAATCATTGATTTTTTAATTTTTTTGATTTTAAAAAAAAAAAAAATCATCAACCCTGATATATATATATATATATATATATATATATATATATATATTATATATATATATTTATATATATATATATATATAATATATATATATATATATATATATATATATATATATATATAGTAATATATATATATGATATATAATAGATATTAAAATAAAGAAGAAATATATATATCATTTTAGTTAAAAAGGATCGACCAAGAGTCCAAGGTAAGAGCATTATAAAAAAAAGTACTTCCAAATCTTACTGTTAATTAGGAGGCATTAAAAACTTTAAAATGAACCGAGGTTAGTCAAACAAAAAGGTAGATAGTTAAAGTGTTTATGGGGATGAATTAGTACATGCTTTCAGAAGGAAGGTAATTTTAAGGTTGTTAGACAGATATGAAAATTATACTAAGGTAGGATATAAGTTCGGAATCAGAAGCACAAGTGTTGAAAACCACAAGATGCCTTAGTATTAAGCTTAGGGATAGCTGAAATTAAGTATTTAAAATAAATTGCAACATTAAACAATAAATGCATGATCTGAAACTGCAAATTTGTAAGTTATGGTAAAGATTTGGAAAAAAATTTAACAGTAGGTAAAAATTAAATAGTTGTGGAGTCATCTGAAAAAGAAAAGCAAGTTGAGAAAGAGAAGTTGACATACAGGATTTAGCAAAGTATAGAAGGAATGAAAAAATGAGGACCTAGAATAGACTTTTATCTTTGTACGAATCCAAGGTGACATATTTGCAGTGGATAATAATAATAATAATAATAATAATAATAATAATAATAATAATAATAATAATAATAATAATAATAATAATAATAATAATAATAATAATAATAATTATAATAATATTATAATAATTAATCATAAATAATAATAATAATAATAATAATAATAATAATAATAATAATCATAATAATAATTAATAGTGTTGATACTAAATTATTCTTATAATAATAATAATAATAATAATAATAATAATAATAATAAATATATAATAATAATAATAATAATAATAATAATAATAATAATAATAATATAATAATAATAAAATACTTATAATTATAATTATTTAATTAAAATATAATTAAAATATAATTATTAATATAATTTTTAAAAATATTTATAAGGAATATTAATTGTTTCATCAATTAATAATAATAATAATAATAATAATAATAATAATAATAATAATAATAATAATAATAATAATAATAATAATAATAATAATAATAATAATAATAATAATATAATTTAAATGAAGAGATATTAATAATAATAATAATAATAATAATAATAATAATAATAATAATAATAATAATAATAATAATAATAATAATAATAATAATAATAATAATTATTATATTGGTGGATGATGATGATGATGATGATGATGATGATGATGATGATGCATGATATGGATGATGATGAT
>JABUQX010102029.1:5000-12974 GCA_015478945.1 Trachelipus rathkii | reverse complement strand
ATACCTTCCCTCTCAAGAAGACTGGAAACGTACCGGTTTTAAGAGGGTACGCCCAAATCTCGAGGTAGAAGGAACTATAGCAGGCGAAGCATGAGATATAATAGAAGGAGAAGGAGAAGAAACAGACACAGAAGAGGAAACTTCACAAGAGGGAACGTCAGGAGGAAAAGGTAAAATGTCAGGAGGTAAAGCAAAATCAAGGACAGGAGGTAAAATCGGAGGAGGAAAAGACAAGGAAGGCATGTGACGGGAAACAGAAGAAGTAGTGGCGGTAATAGAAGGACTAGTAGAAGAAGAAGTGAACTGCAGTAGGCTCGCATAAGGAGAGAAGACACAGGAGACATCTGGAAGAAAAGATGAAAACAAGGAAGAATAGCCAATTGTCAGAACTTCATCCAAACCATTAGAAGAATCATCCAGGTCAAAAGAATTATCAAGCAAATCGATTATCAGAAAGATCAGAATCGGAAGAGTCAAGGAAAGCAGGTTAAATACGTTCAACCGAACATTTTCAACACGAGTCCCATTTTGAATTGTGAAAAAATGAGGTCGGCGACGAAGAACAAAAATAAGGACCAGTATAAGAAGGTTGTAAAGGAAAACGATGAGATCTGACGAAGAAATACAATGAGTGCAGAATCAATTCTTAGGTAAGTTACACAGCAGCTAGATTGGAACGAGCAGAGAGAAGGAAGAAAAGAAGAAACATAGAAACGAAGCTAGAGAGAAAAGAAGGCATAATACGAAAGGGAAGCTCAATAGAAGAAGAGGAAAAAAATTCACCAGGAAGACGCAAAGGTGAACCATAAACTAGTTCAGCCGCAGAAGATTTCAAATCTTCCTTAACCGAAGACCGAAGACCAAGCAAAACCAGAGGAAGATTCTCCACCCAATGTTGCGGATTAGGGGAACAGCGCAAAGCAGCCTTTAATTGGCGATGAAGGCGCTCGAATTTCCTTGAGGGTGATAAGTACTGGAATGGATTTTCTCAATTCCAAGTAGAGATAAAAAATCACGCCAAAGATAAGAACGAAATTGGGGGCCATTGTCAGTTACAAAGAAGAAGGAACACCAAAACGAGCCACCCAATTAGTAAAAAGCCGTAGCAATATTTTCCGCAGTAGGAGAAGAAAGAGGAATAACTTCAGGCCAACGAGTATACCTGTCAACCATAGTCAATAAATAAGTACACCCACGCGAAGGCGGAAGAGGGCCGCAAAGATCAAGATGAAGACGATCAAAACGACAAGAGGGTAAAGGAAATGAACCTAAAGGAGGTTTAGTATGTCTATGAACTTTGGTTTTTTGACACGCAATACATGAACGAGCCCATAACGAGATGTCTGTATGCATGTTAGGCCAAAAAAAACGAGAAGATAAAAGTTTTTGAGAACCACGAATACCAGGATGAGAAAGAGAATGAAGGGTAAGAAAAACCTGTTTTCGAAAAGGCAGAAGGAACAAAAGACGAAACTCTCCAGTAGAAATTCACAAATTAAGGAACAGTAGAATTTCAGGTAAGAAAAGAGTTTGAAGTTATAGAAGTATCAGCAGAAGAAGAAGATCCTCACCATTTAGGCATCCAACATTTAGCAGAGTAGATCAATGTAGGCAAAGGCGTAACCGCATTTACCTGAACGAGATAAAGCATCAGCACTAGAGTTATCACCGACGGAATGCTGCGAGATCAGTAGTAAACTGGCAATAAAAAATCAAGATGGACAAAATATCACGAGGAGAATAGTGGTAAAAGAACAGAAGTGAATAATAGCAGAAGTGAATGGTTTATGATCCGTGAGAACATAAAACTGACAGACCTTCAAGGAAATATCTAAAATATTTAATCAAAGAATAGACAGCAAATAGTTCACGACCAAAAACGCTATACGCGAGGTGACAGCAGGGGGGAAGTTTATTGAGAAATAAAAAGCAGAGGGAGGCAAGCACCATTTGGCAGGTGCTCTAGTGAAGTCCAACAGCATAAATCACTGGCGTCCACAAAACAGGCGTGTTTCCAGCACCGGTGCAGAAAAAACAAGAAGGATGTTATTGACCAATAAACTCTTGCTCTGTTTCAAAAGCCTGACAAAGCAGCATCAGTCAATAACCAATTGTCGCAGCGGCCCGACGGACTTTGAACAAGCAAAGCGAGTTAACAGGAGCTAAGATGGCCGCAGCCTTGGGGAGGAAACGACTATAGAAATTAAGGAGACCTAAGTAAGCACGAAGATCCTTCTGAGAGAAGAGGATAATCACGAATAGCAGAAACACGATCAGATAGTGGAGAAAGACCAGAAAGAAGAAATTTTATGTCCAAGAAAATTAAGAGAAGCAGCAGCACTTAAAATGCATTTCTCGAAATTTAAACGAAGACCAGCTTGAGAATAAACGAGAGAAAACAGTACGAATATGAGAAAGATGCTCTTCCGGAGAACGAGAACGAGAAGCAACTAATAGATCATCAATGTAAGCATAAACAAAGGGTAAACCAGCGTAAAACATGATCTATCAAACGTTGAAAAGTAGCACTGGCATTTACGAAGACCAAATGGCACATAAAATTATACATGAAATTGCCAAAAGGAGTTGCAATAAACAAGTTTAGGACGATCATCAGGATTAACAGGAATTTGAAGAAAGGCAGATATTTTAAATCAAGAGAAGAAAAAATTGTACATCCATTGAGAGAAGAAGTAAAATCATAAAGGGGAATAGAAATAAGTATCAGCAACAGTTTTAGAATTTAGTAACCTGTAGTCCCCAACAAACGAAAAGATCTGGCCCTGTTTTAACAATGTGAAAAGCGGAGAAGCGTAAGGAGAAGTAGAAGGGGAAACAATACCCCTTTCCAGAAGCATGTCAATTCAACACGCGCAACGTTTAACATTTCTGGAGAAAGTCTCGAGCCTTGCAAACAGGAGGGACTACCCTTTGTCTTAAGTAATGCATTACATGGTGAGACGCAGGAGAAAGATTAGAGATAGGCTGGATTAAGTCAGAAAATTCAGAATGTAAAAGAGCGTGAAAAGAAGAATAAGAGGAGGAATCAGGAAGATTGATACCATAAATAGAAGAATCGAAAGGAACAGCATTACAAGAAAGAGAAGTAGTGTCATCAAGTAGACGACTATTGGCCATGTCAATAAGAATATTGAAATGACTTAAAAAATCAGCACCAATGATATTTTGTGTAACATCGGCCAAGAGAAAATCCAACGGAAAGAACGACGGTAGGCCAATAGATAAAAGGTAAGAGTTGTTCAAATAGGGACGCAATGCTAGAAGCCATTTAGCAGCGTAATGAGAAACAAACAGCGGAATGAGAAAGAACAAAAACCATAACATTCAAAATAGAAAAATTATGCCGAGTCAAAAGGAAAAAACCGTTTAGACATCACCATCAAATATAGTGCAATTCATTACAGGTAATTTTGCATTTGTAGTATGATCTATACTGTTCAAAGCAACAGAAATGGGAAATAGAAGTAGAAACTTTAGTAAGCAGGAACCCCGAAGACGCAATAAGAAACAATAGAGAATATTTTATCTAGTTTTTCTTTTTAGGAAATGACCAAGGGAGGAGCGCAATGATCTACGGTCCCCCCCGAGGGGAGTTTCCCTGAAGAGAATTTGCAGATTTAAAATTACAGGGAGGAATGCAGTTACGTGCTCTAACACCAAAATGATAATGATAGAAGCATAAAGAAGAACCTTGAGGAGGTTGTGGCAAAGAAGAACGGGAAGGTGAAGGAGAACGAGATCTAGTGCGAGAAGATGCAGATGAAGATTGCTGACACTGACAACGAGAAATAGAAGACATTTGTTGTTGCAAGGAAATAATTTGAATATTCATATTGTTCAATAAAGTAAGAATATTAGTAAGAGGGTCTAAAGATGAATTCTGGAAAGATGGAGGAGAGGGAGTACCAAGAGAAGGAGCAGAGTAAGAGGAAGATAGAGCAGCGGAAGATGAAGATATCGAAGGAAGAGAAGAGAGTTAGTAGCAAATTGAGAAGGAAAAGTATAGAAGAGACCAGGAGCAAATAAAGAACAATGGAAATGCCATATAAAATATGGATACGTTATAGGAGAAGAAAAAGATTGATTAGCACGAATAATAATATCCGCGCGTTCGGCTAAATCTTGAAGAGACAAGGCGTCACCATGAGAGAGCAAGGAAGTACTAACAAAAGCAGGAAGACGGTCCAGGAAAAGAGTGCGAAGAAGAGATTGGTTACTATCAGCAAGGGGACCAGAAATAGAGAGCATACGGGTAAGAAGGAACATCACCCAACACTTCGAATGTATTTAACAGATCATGGAAAACGGGTAGCACTCAGAAGGAGAAAGATGGCGACGCAATTATTCACAAAGAAGTAGAAAGGAGAGACGAGAGGGGTGAGTTGAAGGAAAAGATTAGGGATTCGATTTCGAACTGTCAAGGGAATGGAGAGCAGAAAAACATTAGCCTTATCAAAATTCTGTGGGAAGCGAAGCAAGGAAAATATCAAATTGTTGAATAGTAAAATCAATATCATCCCTCCTAAATTGTGGTGGGGTCAGGCGAGGAACACGCGAAATAGGCCAGGTAGTCGCCGGCAAAGTTGCAGAAAGAGGAGGTGGCGGAGTACTCTATTGATGTAGTTGTTGTTGATGTTGTGACATCAATAATTGTTGATTAAGGGATTGTTGTAACAAATAGTGTTGGTGAGGATCATACAAAGGCGGAGGATGAGAAAAATTTTGAGATGAAGAAAGGAGAGGAAATATAGTCGAAGAAGAAGAAGGAATAGAATCAGATAACATATTAGAGGTAGGAGTAGAAATAGTAATAGGAGTAGTAACAATAGTAGTAGGAGAAGTAGTAGTAGTAGTGGTAGTAGTAGTAGTAATAGTAGTAGTAGTAGTAGTAGGAGACATTTTGAATAATAGAAATATAATTATTGTAACAGCTCAAAGATGCACAACGGGTACCAATACAAAATATAATACAATAGATAGAAGAAAAAATGATAATGTGACAAATTACAATAAAATACAAAGATTGTAGAAATAAAAAATATATGGATGATCAATAATCTGGGGTCACCAGTTATAACTACTGTCTATTAATTTCCACAATAAACTATATAAGGTTAATTATTTTCTATTAAAATATTTAAACTAGACAAGTAGCTATTAACATAAACAAGATAAGTAGATATTAACATAAAAACTTTATATGTTAAGTGTTAAAGATAACAATATAATTTATAATATTTTATATATCAAAATATTATAAGGTTATAATATATCATAGACTTCCAGCTGTTGATTTCTTGGCTCACAATGAAAGGGTGGTGAATAATAGTCTGTCTGAATTCCAAATTTATTCTAAGCACTAGAAAGAAAGCAAACAGGCACCTGTGGAAATTACCACAGTATTAATAACTTATACATTAAAATAATAATGAAATAATAAATAATAACAATAATAATAAAAATAACAATAAAATTTAGCACAATAATGGTACAATTAAAATTTACTATTACAGAATGAAAATAATGCACACACACACACACACACACACACACACACACAATAGCACAATAACATACACAATTAATGCTGCATCTATAGAAATAATTTTATTTTAAAACTAGAAATTTAGCTATAAGTTTATTTTTTTTCCTTTGGTGGTAGACTTTGTGTAGAATAAAGCAAAGTGTGTTTATCTGAAAGCAAAGAAATTATAAATATAAAATGCTAAAAATGGAAAAGTAGGGGACTATTAATATATATATATATATATATATATATATATATATATTACGTATATATTATGTTATTATTATTATATTATTATTATTATATATATTATATATATGTATATATATATTATTATAATATATATATTATATATATATTATATTATTATATATATATACATATATATATATTATTATTATATATATATTATTATATATTTATTATATATATATATTATTAATATTATTATAGTGTTATATATTATATATATATATATATTTACTTATATATATATATATATATATATATATATATATATATAAAAGATATATATAGGCCAGCATCCCGAAAGACACATGCATGTAACTTTAAAACTATAACAGCTACACGAAAATAAATATAATTTTTGATTTAAGCAAGCAATTTCATCGCGGAAACTTAAAAAAAAATTATTTTATTCAAATATTTATTAATAACACCTTAAATATTAGTATAATCTTAGGTCTGGCAAGCGTTTGCTCTCATCGAGCTTCCATTCCTGCAGTAATACGAAAGCAAGAGTTAAATAGTGTTTTGTTTTATTTGCTCTGGGAGAAAATGTTATTTTTTTTTTTTCTTTTATTTTCTTTTAGGGGTTTGAGCATTTGAGGACAGAGGGGGACAGTCCCCTGTCGTCCCCTCTGCAGGCCGAGAAACCTCGACCATAACCACACTCGTGGGTATTCTTTAGTGAAAAAAGGAAAAAAAATCAACATTTGGCAATTTTGAGCGCTCGTTCGGAGTACAGAGCTTCTTGATAATCTCAAAAAACTGTAATTTTATCAATGCGCCTAGCGCCTAGCGCCTATGCGCCTAGCGCCTATGCGCCTGCGACTTTTCGCCGGCCGATGATTCGCCTTTGCGCCTGCGACTTTTCGCTGGCCGGTGGCTGTTTGCTAAATTTATTTACAAAGTAAACTTTAGTGCGAAAAAAACACATTTATTCTTTGTAAATTAAAATAACACCGTAAACTAATATCTACACGTCTTCTTCCTCCTCCATGTCCTTGTGGTCCATGTTTTTCCCCCAGGAGGCGTTCAGCACGAGCGCTGAAAGAAGCTAGAAAATTTCAGAGCCATAGTTAACAATTTATTTGCAGTTAAGAACTACTGAACTAGTTATATATATATATATATATATATATATATATATATATATATATATATATATATATATATATATATATATATTATATGTGTTATAAGTAAATTTATATATATATATATATACAGAGCAGTTAAGGTTATATATATGGTATAGTATAGTATAGTATAGTATAGTATATATATATATATATATATATATATAAATATCTATAGTGCACTTTCGTATAAAATATATATATAAGTTTTACACTGGTTTTTAGAATGATATAAGTTTGCCACAAGTTTGCCACGCTTCTAAGTTCAAATTTTTAAGGGTAAAAATGCTTTGTTCCTGTTTATAGGCATGGCTATAGGCGCAGAGAATTGGCTGTGCGCCTTTGCTTAGTCCGCCTTTTTAAAAATTGTGGCGCCTATGCGCCTTTGCGCCTACAAATTGATAGGGCGCCATAGGCGTATAGGGGGCGCATAGGCGCAACGCCCAGATCTGGTATACTCAAAAAACTGTAATTTGTCCAACATTTTTAACAATTTTAAATTTTTAAAAGCGTTTTTTTTTTTTTTTTTTTTTTTTTTTTTTTTTTTTTTTTTTTTTTTTTTTTAAAGTTCACACCCTCTTCACGAGTATAGCCCTATTCAAGCTCTATTGCTTGAAATTATTTGATTCCCGTTTCGGTTCCGGTTCCGATTTCTCGATTCCGATTCCTATTGCTTTTGATCAAGTGACTCCTGTTTCGGATCTGATTCCGGTTTCGATTCCTTTTCAGATTCCTTTTCATCATGTGACTCCGGTTCCGGCTCTTATCTTATTCCGTCTTATGATTTCTAATTCTTATTAGATTACTTCTATCATGTGACTCCAGTTCCGGCTCTGATCTGATTCCTATTTTGATTCCGATTCCGATTACTTTCTATCATGTGACTCCGGTTCCGGCTCTGATCTGATTCCTGCTGATTTCGATTCCACTCAGATTACTACCGTGACCTGGTTCCGGCTCTGATCTGAATCCGATTTCCGATTCAACCAGATTACTATCATGTGACTGCCCGGTTCCGGCTCTGAATCTGATTCCGATTTCGAT
>JABUQX010102028.1:5000-15000 GCA_015478945.1 Trachelipus rathkii | reverse complement strand
GTTATGAATTCGGGGAAACGAGGGGGCAAAACCACGTTTTTTGACATAATAAATTATCAGACTCTGACCTATTTGATAATCAAATCACAAATGACGGAATACCCCTTTAGAAAAAAGGGCGAAGAAACAAATGGTGCCGATACTTAAAAAACACCTGCACTACTGACACCATCCAATAATTTATAAAGCAAAAATAGAAATATATTTACATAAATCATATCTCATTCTACTCTAATTATATTATTGCATCGAAATAATTCAAAGACTTGAATCAAGCGTCAAGCTTTTTTTTTTTTTTTTTTTTTTTTTTCATCTTGGTTTATAGAAATTCGTTGTGTCATTTCAAGTGGCTCTGTTAATATCTAAGCAGTACTCCAATTCCTACCATGCACAATATGCAACAACATCAGTGACTTGACATATGAGATAAGCTTTATGATACGCTATTGCAAGTATGCAAAGTTTCTAATAAGTTTACTTTAAAAGTTTTGTTTCACGAAACAATTCGAGTAAATGTCCAAAGGAATTACCTTCATAGTGTAAAGGTTATGACTTCCATTCTTTTCTTACTATCCATGTCTGTGGCAACTATCTTTAAAGAGTCTTCATGCAACTTGTCAAAGTGTGGAAGTGAATTATCTTCATTCTTGAAATGCACCTCCGTCGTCAATAATTTGAAGAACTGCAGAAGTATTCAACACAGCAAATTAGTTGTAATATAAAGCATAAAAGAAAAATTGAATTAATCCTGTGTTAGGACATTCAACACAATTTTCTTCGGAAATTACCTTCAAGCTTCACAGGTTTATATGACCATTTTCTTGCCCGTATACTTGTACACTATTTTGATTCCTTGTAATACAAAGTGTGTTTTCATTTCTAAAAACAATGTGATTTAAATTTAACAATATCTTAAATTTGTACCATGTGGCATAAGCTGATCCGCCGCACGTAACAGCTGCTCATAATATATAAAACGCAGATTGATTTTGAATATTATAAACTATGTATTAATATTCTAGACCTTACTCTCTCGAGCATATTAAAGGCAATGATTTACCTTTGCTGAAAACGAAAAGTCTCATATACCTACAATAAAATTCCCCCTAATATACCACTAAAATTGATAATCTTCAAGCCATTTTTAATTATATAGCTCCGAAGAGAATATTATTTTTGTATAGTTATTAATTAAACCCACGACGGTTTACTCATGAAGCGCAAGTGTAAAAGATTTAAATTTTTTGTTAAGTCAAAAGGTCTTCCATGGAATTCGTATTCGTTTATTGTGTTCAAAGCTAAGCTTTGAAAAGACCAGTTGGGATATAAAGCTTTGAGATTTGCTATTCAACTTTATCTGATTTCATGCTTTGCTTTATTGCTAATTCAAATCCCACTTTAGATTTTAAGATTATATATAAGTATTATTATATAATTATATATAATATATATATATATATAGATACTATAGTATATTATATATTATATATCATTATATTTTTTTTTATATATAAATATATAAATATACTATATATTATTTAAAATTATATATATATATATATATATATATATATATATATATATATATATATATATATTATATATATATATATAAAAAACTAATATATTAAGATATAATATATATATATATATACTATTTATATATATATATATATATATATATATCATGGGCCCACTGATATCATCGTTGAAAATTATTTTAAAAGGATTCAAAGTTAAATTGTAATTTAAATCATTTATAATATATATTTTTTAAAATACCACCGTTAACATTTTCGTAGCAGTTGCAAAACCTATGCCTAACCTAATCTTTTCTAGCCTAACCAGCAAAACAAAGAAAAACCTGCGTTTATTTTTCTTTATGAATTTTTTCGATTGAAAATAATTTAAAACAATTTTAATATAATTAATCAAAATAAATCGTGCTAAAATTAGTTTTATCAAATATATGAGTGTACACAAAAAATGAAAAGAATATATATATATATATATATATATATATATATAATATATATATATTATAATAATTATATATATATATATATATGATTATAGAGATATATATATATATATATATATATATATATATATATATATATATATATATATATATATATATATATATATATATATATATATATATATATATATATTAATATACTTATAATAATATATATATATTATATATAATATAATATTATATATATATATAATATATATATATATATATAAATATATATATATATATATATCATTTATTGGGCTGAATTTAATTAGCATTGAATTTTTTTATAGTTTATTTTTTCTAAAGAGTTTTTATTAAAAAGAGCATTTCCTTTTTTTTAAAAATTACAAAAGAAATTTCGGAGGACGAGGAAATGCATGAAGGTCGTTCGCCTCAATTCAACACTGCCTTATTATGCAGTAATTTATTAGGATTTTTCATTTTATGGTACATGATTTATTAATTTAATAAAATTTAATTTTTATATAGATTAAAGACGTAAACTTGAATTTGTATATATATATATATATATATATATATATCTAATATATATATTATATATATATCTATATAATATATATAATAGATATAGTATGATATATATATATATATTATATTACTATATAGTATATATATATGAATATATAGATGATATATAATATATAATATAATATTATTATAAAATTCTAAAATGCCAACCAACCAAATTCTATTGATCTTTCACCTCGTAATTAATATAAACTTTTTCTTAGTCTACAACTCTATTTCTAATATACTAGGTGTGTTTACTGTGTTATTTTGTTCATTAACCCTACATCGGTTATTTATTATTTATCTTTATCTATGGTGATTTATTTTACTTTTGTTTATCGTTTATCATTTTATCGTTTATCGTTTATCATTTATCGTTCTATCGATTTATTCGTTTATCGTTTATCATTTATCATTTACAGAATTTATCATTTTTGCATTTATCATTTATCATTTATCATTTATCATTTAATCTTTATCGTTTATCATTTATCATTTATCATTTATCATTTATCATTTATCATTTATCATTTATCATTTATCATTTATCATTTATCATTTATCATTTATCATTTATTATTTTAATTTCATTTATTATTTTAATATCATTTATTATTTTAATATCATTTATTATTTTAATATCATTTATTATATTAATTATCATCCTTAACTCGATATATGAATCAACAGGTATTTATTTTTTTTAATATCATTTAATAGTAGACATCCTTTATCGTTTGTTTGTCATTGTTATTTAAATTATCATTTATTATTTATATCATTTATTATTTAATATCATTTATTATTTAATATCATTTATTATTTAATATCATTTATCATTCTTTATTATTATTATTATTATTATGAACCTTATATTATGACTTATATTTTCCATGAATTCACAAACTACAATAATTTAAAGTTTCAACCTTAAGTTTAAACCGTTTTCCGTACCCTGGTTACTATTTTGTTATTGATTATGATAATGCTAGATCACCCTTCTGTGGTATTTTTATTTTATTTAATAATTTTATTTTTATTTTTAGTTATTTCACATCTATATTCATTTATATTTATTTATATATGACTGTTTATCTATTTGTATTTATATAACTATATGTTTTCAGTATCCTGATGATGGGCCACGACGGCTCGAAACGTCGATGATTTAAATATTAAATATTGAATTAATAAAGTTCTATGACCTTCATTCCGGCTTTGGTCATCCTTTTTATAATAAAATTACGGTTCCCTAAGAACAGACCAATATCAAATCTAATACGTATACGATATGATGACCTCACTCTGGGAATCTTCCGTAGAACTGAAAACCTTAAGAAGCGCATATGTAAACTGGAACTGGATCACCGCTTTCTTTCAATATGTAAAGCCTATCACTATGTACCATCATTCATGAAATTTAAACTTTATCGAAGATCACTCCACAATAGTCACTTCTACCGATCCTGGACGACCAAATTACTTACTAAAGAGATACTGTTTAAGCAATCATCTCTGCGTAAACTTAAACTCGAACTACGCCAACAATTGAATCTTTTAAAAACTTCAGTCTCCTGGTTAGACTACATAAGTCTGCTTCACTTCATAAAGCGTAACTCTGACTCATTTAACATTGTAATCACCCAACGTCATGATTCTAAACTTAATAAATTAGGCCTGATCTCTAACTTTAATCGAGACCCTGATAACATTATTTTCAACTTTAGTAATCGCATCCTCTCCCCCCTTGAAAAACGTACCCTTTCCCTAGGTCTGGATTTTAAAATCCCTTTTGTTAAACTCAACTTTTACAACTTCTTCCTTCTATTTGAAAAACTGCATATTTCTCTGTCTAACTATGATATTCTTGGCAACCGTGCTGACTTTACTTCTAACTTGAAATCTTTAGCACATAAATTCTTCCGTGATTTCAAACCCCCCAAATTCCCCCACCTCCTCTTTACTAAAACTAATTTTTCAACTCTGATGTCTCTCAGAAGCGACCCTGCCATTACTATTTGCCCCCCAGATAAAGGAAAGGGCGTTGTGATTATGAACAAGTGTGACTACATCCGTAAGATGACCTCTTTACTTTCGGACACTTCTAAATTTAAATTATTAAACACTACCAATATTCTTCCACATATCATACAGATCGAAGATAAAATCAACAACTTTTTACGTTCTCTCAAAAAACAAAACCTACTCACCCCCTTCTATCCCCAACTTTATGTCTCTGGTTCCACTCCTGGCATCATATATGGAAAACCCAAAACCCACAAACTCCACCTCCCTCTTCGCCCCATCCTCTCAGCTATTAATACCCCTGCATATAAAATCTCCAAATTTTTGGTCCCCCATCTTCTACCCCTAACCACTAATAACTTCACTCTGCCTGATTCTTTCTCCTTCGCTAAATATATTCAATCTCTTCACCTCTCCGAAGTTTACATGACCAGTTTTGATGTTACCAATCTTTTCACCAACATCCCTGTCCAAGAAACCTCCAATATAATCTCTAACTCAATTAATCCTAATATTTCCGCCTCCCTCAACCTAACCCCTTCCCTATTTAATAAATTCCTAAACCTTGCTACTAATAATACTATATTTACTTTTAACGATCAATATTACCTCCAAAATGATGGCATGCCCATGGGATCCCCCCTTGGCCCCACCTTCGCTAACTGCTTCCTCTGTCACCATGAATCAACCTGGATCAACAACTGTCCTCCCGATTTTAAGCCTCTGGTCTATAAAAGATATATAGACGACTGCTTTCTAATCTTTAACAATAAATCCCAATCTGATCTCTTTTTTAACTACTTAAACACTAGACACCCTAACATCCAATTCACCAGACAAGATGAACAAAATAATACCCTCCCCTTTTTGGATGTATTAGTCCACCATAACCTTAATGGCTTCACCACTTCAGTTTATCGTAAACCTACCTCCTCACGCCTCGGTACGAATTTCCTTAGCTCCTCTCCCTTTAAACTCCTGTCTAACTTAATCACCATTTATCTCCACCGAACATACCAGATCTGCTCATCTTGGCATTATTTCCACCTCGAAATAGTCTACCTTAAATCCTTTTTCAGCTTCAACTATTTCCCACAGCATCTTATCGATTCCTCTATACATAACTTCCTTTTGAATATTTTTAGACCTATAACCCCCACCCCTACGGTATCTAAACTCCAAGTCTATTTCAACATCCCTTTCGTTGGTTCTTACCACCCATCCTTAATCTTTGACCTCCACAAACTCCTCTTGACTTTCTTCCCCCAACTCCAACCTCATCTTGTCGCTACAAACCCCCTATCCATAGGTTCATTTTTTCGCCATAAAGATAAACTACCCACGTTAGTGAAATCCTCTGTTGTCTATAACTTTACATGTGCAGACTGCAATGCCTGCTATGTTGGCCAAACTTCAATTACAACTTCGAATTCACAAACACCTGGGCACATCCTTTCGCACAAACCTCTTAGCTCCCCTGAACATTCCTCCATCAGATCCCATACCTCCAACCTAGGTCACCCGCTTCGTTTTTCTGATTTTACTATACTTAGCTCAGCCTCCTCTGACACCGATCGTAAAATTCTAGAGTCCCTTTATATCAAACAGTTGAAACCCTCATTAAATTCCTCCCATTCATCCACTGCCTTACTAATTTCTTAATCCCCCCACCCTTCTTATACAACTGTTTCAAATTCTAAAATGCCAACCAACCAAATTCTATTGATCTTTCACCTCGTAATTAATATAAACTTTTTCTTAGTCTACAACTCTATTTCTAATATACTAGGTGTGTTTACTGTGTTATTTTGTTCATTAACCCTACATCGGTTATTTATTATTTATCTTTATCTATGGTGATTTATTTTTACTTTTGTTTATCGTTTATCGTTTATTATTTATCATTTATCGTTTATCGTTTATCGTTTATCATTTATCATTTATCATTTATCATTTATCATTTATCATTTAATCATTTAATCATTTAATCATTTAATCATTTAATCATTTAATCATTTAATCATTTAATCATTTAATCATTTAATCATTTAATCATTTAATCATTTAATCATTTAATCATTTAATCATTTAATCATTTAATCATTTAATCATTTAATCATTTAATCATTTAATCATTTAATCATTTAATCATTTAATCATTTAATCATTTAATCATTTAATCATTTAATCATTTAATCATTTAATCATTTAATCATTTAATCATTTAATCATTTAATCATTTACGGATGTAGTCACACTTGTTCATAATCATTTATTATTTAAATATCATTTATTATTTAAATATCATTTATTATTTAATATCATTTATTATTTAATATCATTTATTATTTAATATCATTTATTATTTAATATCATTTATTATTTAATATCATTTATTATTTAATATCATTTATTATTTAATATCATTTATCATTCTTTATTATTATTATTATTATTATGAACCTTATATTATGACTTATATTTTTTCCATTAATACAAACTACAAATAATTTAAATTTTCAACCTTAAGTTTAACCGTTATTCCGATACCCTGTTACTATTTTGTTTATTGATTATTATAATGCTAGTCACCCTTCTGTGTTATTTTTATTTTTATTTATAATTTTATTTTTATTTTTAGTTATTTCACATCTATATTCATTTATATTTATTTATATATGACTGTTTATCTATTTGTATTTATATAACTATATGTTTTCAGTATCCTGATGATGGGCCACGACGGCTCGAAACGTCGATGATTTAAATATTAAATATTGAATTAATAAAGTTCTATGACCTTCATTCCGGCTTTGGTCATCCTTTTTATAATAAAATTACGGTTCCCTAAGAACAGACCAATATCAAATCTAATACGTATACGATATGATGACCTCACTCTGGGAATCTTCCGTAGAACTGAAAACCTTAAGAAGCGCATATGTAAACTGGAACTGGATCACCGCTTTCTTTCAATATGTAAAGCCTATCACTATGTACCATCATTCATGAAATTTAAACTTTATCGAAGATCACTCCACAATAGTCACTTCTACCGATCCTGGACGACCAAATTACTTACTAAAGAGATACTGTTTAAGCAATCATCTCTGCGTAAACTTAAACTCGAACTACGCCAACAATTGAATCTTTTAAAAACTTCAGTCTCCTGGTTAGACTACATAAGTCTGCTTCACTTCATAAAGCGTAACTCTGACTCATTTAACATTGTAATCACCCAACGTCATGATTCTAAACTTAATAAATTAGGCCTGATCTCTAACTTTAATCGAGACCCTGATAACATTATTTTCAACTTTAGTAATCGCATCCTCTCCCCCCTTGAAAAACGTACCCTTTCCTTAGGTCTGGATTTTAAAATCCCTTTTGTTAAACTCAACTTTTACAACTTCTTCCTTCTATTTGAAAAACTGCATATTTCTCTGTCTAACTATGATATTCTTGGCAACCGTGCTGACTTTACTTCTAACTTGAAATCTTTAGCACATAAATTCTTCCGTGATTTCAAACCCCCCAAATTCCCCCACCTCCTCTTTACTAAAACTAATTTTTCAACTCTGATGTCTCTCAGAAGCGACCCTGCCATTACTATTTGCCCCCCAGATAAAGGAAAGGGCGTTGTGATTATGAACAAGTGTGACTACATCCGTAAGATGACCTCTTTACTTTCGGACACTTCTAAATTTAAATTATTAAACACTACCAATATTCTTCCACATATCATACAGATCGAAGATAAAATCAACAACTTTTTACGTTCTCTCAAAAAACAAAACCTACTCACCCCCTTCTATCCCCAACTTTATGTCTCTGGTTCCACCCCTGGCATCATATATGGAAAACCCAAAACCCACAAACCCCACCTCCCTCTTCGCCCCATCCTCTCAGCTATTAATACCCCTGCATATAAAATCTCCAAATTTTTGGTCCCCCATCTTCTACCCCTAACCACTAATAACTTCACTTTGCCTGATTCTTTCTCCTTCGCTAAATATATTCAATCTCTTCACCTCTCCGAAGTTTACATGACCAGTTTTGATGTTACCAATCTTTTCACCAACATCCCTGTCCAAGAAACCTCCAATATAATCTCTAACTCAATTAATCCTAATATTTCCGCCTCCCTCAACCTAACCCCTTCCCTATTTAATAAATTCCTAAACCTTGCTACTAATAATACTATATTTACTTTTAACGATCAATATTACCTCCAAAATGATGGCATGCCCATGGGATCCCCCCTTGGCCCCACCTTCGCTAACTGCTTCCTCTGTCACCATGAATCAACCTGGATCAACAACTGTCCTCCCGATTTTAAGCCTCTGGTCTATAAAAGATATATAGACGACTGCTTTCTAATCTTTAACAATAAATCCCAATCTGATCTCTTTTTTAACTACTTAAACACTAGACACCCTAACATCCAATTCACCAGACAAGATGAACAAAATAATACCCTCCCCTTTTTGGATGTATTAGTCCACCATAACCTTAATGGCTTCACCACTTCAGTCTATCGTAAACCTACCTCCTCACGCCTCGGTACGAATTTCCTTAGCTCCTCTCCCTTTAAACTCCTGTCTAACTTAATCACCATTTATCTCCACCGAGCATACCAGATCTGCTCAACTTGGCATTATTTCCACCTCGAAATAGTCTACCTTAAATCCTTTTTCAGCTTCAACTATTTCCCCCAGCATCTTATCGATTCCTCTATACATAACTTCCTTTTGAATATTTTTAGACCTATAACCCCCACCCCTACGGTATCTAAACTCCAAGTCTATTTCAACATCCCTTTCGTTGGTTCTTACCACCCATCCTTAATCTTTGACCTCCACAAACTCCTCTTGACTTTCTTCCCCCAACTCCAACCTCATCTTGTCGCTACAAACCCCCTATCCATAGGTTCATTTTTTCGCCATAAAGATAAACTACCCACGTTAGTGAAATCCTCTGTTGTCTATAACTTTACATGTGCAGACTGCAATGCCTGCTATGTTGGCCAAACAGGCCTTCAATTACAACTTCGAATTCACAAACACCTGGGCACATCCTTTCGCACCAACCTCCCTCTTAGCTCCCCTGAACATTCCTCCATCAGATCCCATACCTCCAACCTAGGTCACCCGCTTCGTTTTTCTGATTTTACTATACTTAGCTCAGCCTCCTCTGACACCGATCGTAAAATTCTAGAGTCCCTTTATATCAAACAGTTGAAACCCTCATTAAATTCCTCCCATTCATCCACTGCCTTACTAATTTCTTAATCCCCCCCACACCTTTCTTATACAACTGTTTCGAATTCTAAAATGCCCACCAACCAAATTCTATTTGATCTTTCACCTCTAATTAATATAAATTTTTCTTAGGTCTACAACTCATGATTTCTAATAT
>JABUQX010102027.1:0-13378 GCA_015478945.1 Trachelipus rathkii | reverse complement strand
TAAAATAAAAATACTAAATTATCAACAATAAAAATTTTAAAACTTTAACCCAAAATGATTAGACATAATACTAGATATTTAAAATTTAATATATAAATACTAGTTTTTTATATTATTAATATATATTTGTATGATTTATTTATATATAATTATTATGACTAGTTTAAATGAATATATATAAATATATTATAAAAATTATAATTATTTATCGTTATAATATTATATATAATATATATATATATTCATATGTTATATAATAGTATATAAAAGGTGTTTTTTAATATATCAATTATATATTATAATATATATATATAATTTAAATTTTATATATAATTAAATATATACCTACCTCTATTTTATATATAGGTTATAATATATATTTATTAAATACCATACTCATTATTTATTATTATATAAAAATATACATTATTATTAATTATATAATAATATATATTATAATAAGTTATAATAATATTATACTATTATATTATATATTATATATACCTAATAATTATAATATATATTTAAATATATTTATATATTATTTTATATTATATATATATATACTATATATATATTATATTACCTTATCATATATATAATATTATATATTATATATTTATTTATACAATAGCTATATTATCTATATATAGAAATATATACTATATATATTATCATATAATATATATTAATAATATATATATAATATATATATTATTATATATATTATATAACATGCAGCCCGTAAACAAATTTAAATATGTTATATATTATAACATGTAACATATATTGTGATGAATAATAGTATTAATATACAGTGTAGAAAAATATTTATATTATATATTAATATTATGTAGATAAATTGGAATATCACCCTGGAACTCATTAATTTGAAACCAGACACACAGAATATGACAGTATAAATGTTAATTACTAAGAAAATGCTTTCTACCAAACACACACAAACTACATATATTCTTTTTAAAAAGAGGCCAACCAATTTACTCTGGTAATAGTGGTATTTATTTAATAATTATTATAGTTTAATGTAAACTTACGTCACTAGAACTATCTATTATTCTATTACTAAGCTTATGATATTATCAATATGATTGTTATATATTTAATGTTTCTAATATTTTTTTATTAAAATAACAAATTACCAATTTTATTACATGTCTATTACTATATAATATTTATGTTAAATTAATTTTTTATTTATATATATTATACGTTTATATTATATATAATTATTATTGATAAATAAATGTAGTATTTATATATTTATTTAAACTATAATATATATATTATATATATGACTGTTTAGACTTCCTGGCAAGTAAGTTTGGGTGATAACAGCAGGACAGTGAAGAGAAAACAGAAGATAGACAGATAACAGCGGGTATCAGCTAATCGTTCTGATCAGCTTTGTTTGTTTTTAGTTGAGCAGCAGTTAAAAAAGAGGTTGGCAGTATATTTGATTAATAAATTTTTAATAAAAAAAAAAACGAATCAAAACAAAAAACAAATCAACATCACTGAACAAGTGAAGTGTAGAAATTTTATTATTTTATATGATAATAGGTAGTTATTTGATTTAAAACAAGGACAAAAAACTCCCCACGCTTTTAATCGCCCAACAGGACAAGGATAGCTGATAGTTTTACCGGCAAAATCTTACGCTTAACGGCCTTCTATTAAAGGTAGCTGAAGTTTTATCCGGCAATAAAATCTTACTTGCTTAACGGCCTTTATTAAAAATATAAAAAAATAAAATTATTTTTCATAAAGTTATGAGTGGCATTGTCAGTGATATGGAAGGAGTATGTGGGTGTTTGTGGAATTATTTCAATCACTAGTTGATTTGAAGGAAAATATGTAGTCAATGAGAATCATTACATGCTTTGTTATACCATTTTTATTTATATATCTTCTAGAGCAGGGGTCTCCAAAGTCCAAACTACGGCCCGCTGGCCAAAACCGGCCCGCAGTTGAGTGCGTTGATTTTATCTTTAATACACTTTTAATTAAATTAAACACTCACAATTAAACACTATTAAACAATAAACACACTGTAAGAAACTATAGTCACAAAACAAAGTAGTCGCACTATATTTCGTTTTTCAGATCTCTCTTGTCGCTCCGAATTCAAACTTTTTTATGATGAGCTTTGGTATGATGACCTACCTAGGTCTTGTCCCTTGGGACTTAGTGGACTAGTCACTGTGGCAGTTAGGCTAAAAAGTTTAGAGACTCCTGTTCTAGAAGTTAATGGCCAATAAAGTATCAATTTTTATTGTTTTTATCAACAGTCGTTATTTTTAAAGCTACGAATTTGTTGAATTCGTTTTATTTTATTTTTATTTTCAATTTATAATTCATATAAATAAATGTTTTAACAGCTCAGATCTGATTGCACTTAAATTACCAACAAGACTCTCTGAGTATTGAAGATATTAAAAGGAAAAATTATTTAATAAATAGATTTATTATAGCAAAAATATGGTAGCGTAATACATACTTCGGAGTTAAGGTGACAGGTTCGTATTAAAAGATACAATACAAAAAGGGGGTTAGCTTGACTATAAGTTGGGGATTACGCCAACTATCGGGATATAACATTTTGGTACCAAAAAAATAATTGCTCGTTAGTCTAGTACCAACTAGTGCCTACTGGAGGTGTGATCAGTAAAGATTAATCGACAATACCAACTATCTAGTAGGTGCACAAATCATAGTGCCAACTAGTGTCTTGCGCTTTAATCCTAGTACCAACAAGTGACTAGGCTCCAAAGAGCAGGGAAACTAATTAAGGTTTTGGAACAGTACCAATTAATTGCCCAGTAATACAAGACTCAGTACATCGGAAACTTGTGGATACTATTACAAGTTGCTAGGATGCTATACCTACATATGAGTTAGTCATTTTCTAACACTTATACACCACTATGACACTAAATATACCACATTCACATATGACACTTAGTACACACATGAACATATACCACACTTAGCACTCGTGCATAGAATTACACTCCCACACTCACACACTCAGACTATAATTTGAAATGCACTCAACTTTGATGCCAATTTCAGCATTTAATGCACTCAGCATTGAATGCCTCAACTTGAAGGCTCATCTTTTGATGTACTCATCTTATACTGACGCATGCTGTAATGTACCTCTGATACTTCGATGTTTTGATTTTTGACGGAAGCTAGATCTCTACAACTCCGCATCATTTAGAACAGCAGTAATAATATTATGCTTCCCCTAGGATCATAACGCATCCACCAGATCGCAGTGATGACCTTCACGCGCAAAGACAGCCACCCCGCACCCGCAGGTGCAGGTACCGCCGACGATCCCCGCACACCGGCCGCGTGCGCTCGATGGCGCAAATATTCCCGCGCGCCCGCCCGCCGCGAACGCCCGCAGGCGCAATATTAAATCCGCTTACCCGCCACGCCGCGAATGCGCCCGCAAGAACGCAATATTCCGTCTGTCGGGAAAATGACTTTTAATGATAAAAATATCTATCAGTAATGAGGAATTTCAATGTTTAAGAATTTGATGACTAAATATTAATTCTTATCAAAAGGAAGGTCCTATAGTAGTGTAAAGTAATTTTTATTTACAAATACCATTAAATATTTTTATTTAACAAACACAAGTATTTTTCCGCACGACCTAAATACTGATAAAAAACTCACATATACAGACCATATTATTAAAACAAACATAATATTTATTTAAACATTATTATCTACTTATGCTTCTAGTCTTTAATACTTTAAAATCATTATAAATAATTATTAAAATTGGTAAAATGTTTTAAGAAAGAAAAAAATCACGCAAAGAGAATGTCATGAATATAATGATAGTCACATTTGAATTTACTACATTTTAATATAAGCCAAAATAGCTAGTTTGATTAAAAACATAAAATTATAAACAACCTGACCTTACAGAGAAGCAGAAAGTATAATCAGTAAATGGATAAGACATAGAGGTAGTCCACATTACTCCTAACAACCTAAGGGAAATTAGTATGCTTTTGTTGTTACTGACTTTACGTGGCTTAGACATTCTCTGCTATCTACTGCCTTAATAAGCTCAACTGCAATTTAACTGCTTTGAAAACTCACATAAGTTCCACATAACTTCCAGTCAGTAATCTTCCCAGTAAGTTAAATAGAAAGGTGTTACTAAACTCAAACCTATAGGCACATTAGTATGCTTTCCCAAGTTGTTTATACTTCAGACTTACATTGCCTTACTATCTAGCTGTAACTGCTTTAAGACTCACTAGGCTATTACTGGCCTATATAAACTACAAGCAATAAACATTAAAAATTAAAAAACAGTAAAAATCAGTAAATCAATAGAAAAATTGGAATGTTACCTAAACACCTATGGGAAAAATTAGAATTATGCTATTTGAATAAATTTAACTGACATTTACTGCTTATTAACTTTCACCGTGCTAATTACTGCCACACTTTAGACTATTCATGGCCTTTACACGTGCTTATAACTTTCATGCATTAACTGTTTTATCTTATTCTGCTTACATGCTGTAACCACATTGAACTTGAACTAGCTTACTCGACTTTAAAACTCCATATGTTTTACTGACTTGTCAACCATCAACTGCGATAATTTAAACATTACTATCCTTAAGCAGCTAAATCCAGTATAAATTCATAGAGGTGGTGACGCTAACACCAAGGGGGGACTTAGAATATGCTTTTGTTTTACTGCTTACTGTCGTCTCTGGTAACATTCAGTATATAAACTAGACATCGATTACTCAATGTATTTACTGCTTAAGCTAACATAATCATGTAATTACTGAACTTATGAACTCATCATGTTTAACTAGCTCGTAACTTCACAAATCATGATTGATAAACATGATAGCTTATTTTATTTCTGTTACTTTAACTTGACTTTTTAATTTACTTTTATTATTATTCAATTTAATTTACTTAGCTTTATTATTTTTTTATATTATTTAATATTATTTTATATATTTTATTTATATTTTTATTATATTACTAAACTTAGTGTTATTTTACTTCATGCCTATTGTGTATAATTTTTAGCAACACACATACACACACTACACACACACAATCACACAACACAAACAACAACCACAGATAACACACACCACACACTTGACCAACTATACACACAATTCAAACCTATAGACACTACATTTACCCATAGACACTTACATTACAACAATCAATTGTAAACACACGCCAGAGTCAAAACACAACACACATTAACACTGTATACACACATTCACATATGACACTTATACACACAATTCACTAAATGAGGAGACAACCACTAATACATTACTGACCCATGAACATTCTAATACCATTATACACTTCACACCACAAACACACAGATTTAAAACTTGTAACGACACGCAGATTTATAAATTCACACTCATACACAGATTTACTAATACACTCACCATCGATATCAATTACTTAACACTCACACACACAGAATTTACTACACTCACACAGAATTTTACATTACATATACCCCATAGACACTGTTACATTAAATACAACTTATAATCTATACACACGCGTCTGCACACACACACAACTTTATACAAAGAATTCACCTCGTACTAAATGGACAATTTATAATATCCATATACCATCATACAAGAAACACAATTTACCCATAGGTTACACTTACAATATATACACTTCACTCACACACAGAATTTAACTTACACAACGCAAGCAATACTATACAATTCATATAGAATTTAAATCATCTACCACATACAAATTGACTTACCTCACACACAAGAAATCTTAATATTACAGTCAACACAATCTCTACGACACAACTGTAGAACATAGATTACTTAGGCACGACACAGAAATTTACTACAAAGCACACAGATTTACTTAAACACTTACTTACACACATGTTTACTTACACACAACATTTCTTGTTCACATTTGTAATGTAATTCAAAATTGAAAACACTTTAACAACAAAGAATTATGAAATGAATTTATTCGCAATTTCATGTTTTTATTAATTAAACACGTAATTATATTAAAAACTAAATTAACAACTAAAGGTGAAATTATTTCGTTATGTTTCTTCTGTTCATTACATACACGAAAGTATAATGTTATCTTTAAAAAAAACACTCTATGTAATTAACACTGTTCAATACTTGTTTTGTCTTATAAATTTATATAACCATCTAAGTCTTAACTAAACACTTTATTATAAAATTATGAAATTTTTATTAAAAACATCACTACAAGTTATTAAACCTATTAAGCGAAATTTAAATCAGTAAATCAGATAAACAGTAGTGCGAGCGCACCCCTCTACAAAAAGCTATGCCACGTTTTGTTTCTATTATCTTACTGCTTTACATCATCTTACCCATGAATAAGTATAAAAAATAACAAAATTAAGATTCTTAACTCCTTCACTTAAATCCCCTTATGCTAACATACATGTAATTCTTATTTAAAAATCTTTTCTGAAATATCTTAAATTTAAAATAAACAACTTATTCACAAATTTAACAATTTATATGTATCTCGTCGATTATAACTAAAAATATCTCAAAGTTTCTTTAAAATAATTCGGATTTTTCTTTATTATTGCAAAATTTTATTATTATCTTATTCTATGTACTTGACAAATCCAATCACGAGAAAAACACAATACAACCCGCACTCCTTACATTACGAAACTGACCTCTCTCTCTGTAAAATGTGGATTGAAAAATAAAACTACTTTAGGCCTAAATTTATGGATACATCCTTTTTGTTAGGCCGCGGCAGATTTTACGGGCACCATAATCCAGGTCAAAAAATCATATTTTCCAAATGATTTTACTTGTTTTGAAACCCAAAGTCACTTGCCAATAACTACGTATAGGCGCTAAAATTTCCAGGATAAGCCTTTTGTATCCCAGAGCTGATAAGCCCTTGATACCAGGTCAAAAACGCTCATATCCAGATAGAACAAAGGAAATCATTGTTAATTATTATAAATATTTTAATATAAAATATTTTCAACTGAAACATGCTGGATCAGGAAGATCGTGAGGGGCAGGTTAAAGAAGGAAATAGAAAGTATGTATGAGGAATTATCAATTATGTAATCATATTATCATATCATGACCTCGTGAATGTGATTGGTCGGAATTTATATATCGATCTGGTCTGAAAAATTAAACCTAATTGTTCATAATAACTTGTATATTGAGCAGGTGTGCTATTAATATATTTATCTATTAGTGACCCCAACTCATTTTAAATTCATAGTTCCTTTTAGCTTACTAAGCAACAAAGATATCGAAAAATAAAGAAGAAAGTTGTCACTCAAGTTATCTGATTTGTATTAAAAGATGTTTATTTTTACTAAGTGTATATATCATAAAGTATTAACAAAAAAAATTAATAAATACTTACATATCGAAGGAAAATAAAATTATTATTTTCACTAGAATATAGATAATATTAATTCACTAGATTTATTAGTAAGATACACAAAGCTGTAAGCAAACGCAAGAGCGCCGCCAAGCGACCCGGTGCGGACATCCGCCGCATGAACCGCCGCGCGTAAAACTATACAACGCGTCGCAGAAAAATATGGCGCTTTTTGCTAATTATCAAAGTCGCGTAGGACAGACCAATAACTATACCTTAGAGGTTGTATATCTCTTTTTGGAAACAAAACGTCACTCATTCAGTATGTAATATATTAATATAGTTTAAATAGTACTGATACATCAGAGATCATTTACGAACACTTATAACATGAAATTGTTCAAAAGGCAATTAAAAGTTAAATTTAAAAAGTGTCCCTGTAATATCAGTGTTATAATTACAAAACCAAATGGGAGATATTTTCTACGATGGTTTGAGCGAATATGCATACAAAACATCTAGTATAGAAAGAGTATGAACTTAACATACTTCGATAGTTAAATTTGAAGTAATAATTGATATGATACCACATTACTGGAAATAACACATAAGAGAAGAATTACGGCTGTACCAATGGAGGGAAGTTTATTATGCACTGTTCAACGCAAATATGTGTATGTTAATATAATCCATAATATAGTAATATAAATGATAAATAAATCATTTATAGAGTTAAGCAAACTTTTTATAACATAAACAATACTACATAAGAGAATTATAAAACCGTTAAAAGGGACAATACCTAATTGAAAGGTGATGGAATGGGATAACTTCTATAACATAACTTCAACGATCAGAATATATAGAGTGTTATACTTCAAGGCATAATAAAACCAAAATGTTAACATAATACCTTAAAGTATAAACTTATAGGCATACCACAAAGAGGAACATGACCTACATCACAGCCGGAGTATTTGTTCTATTATTCCCTTCAAGGATATAACTTTAAGCATAAAAAAATAAAAACAAACTGCTTTTTAAACAACAATGTTCTTTTCAAAAACTAAATGTTTTCAAGAAACTTTACCAGTGAGTGAATGTGTAATTTTTTACCAATAAATATAAATAAAATTAAAAAAGTTCAAGTAAGAAATAAAAATGGCGACTACATTTATAGGAAACGGTCATATTTAGAAATACAAAAATGAATGTGAATGAGAAAATATTACAACACGAAGCGTACATAAAGAAAATTATATTCGCGACGCGTAAAATAATTACGCCGGCGGGATTTCAATAGCACGGCGGATTCGCGCAACAACGGGTCTGCGCATTGCGGGCGTTCTCTAATGCGTTTTGCTTTCACGTGAAATTCTACTATAAATCTAAAGATGAATATACCGTTGAATTTCCGAGCTTGGAAATTAATAAATAATTCCATCAACTGTAAGTTATTTCATCATATAAATATGATATACACTTAAGTAAAAAATAAAAAAAAAACACTTTTAATACAAATCAGATAACTTGTGCAACGCTTAACAGCTAAAATGACCATGATTTTAAAAAATTTATGGAATCATAAAAGATATAAAAAACACACTGTATCAAATAAAAAAGTTTTAAAGAACAAAAGTTAATTTAATAACAGTAAGAAAAAATAATTCTCGACCAATCACATACCGGGTCATATAGAGATAAGGATTACTCCAAACCAAATTCATAGTAAGAAAAACATTTCCTTCATTACCTAGCTTAAAGGATCTACCGATCTAAGCATGTTTCAGTTTTGAAATATAGTTTATAAAATAATAATAAAAATAACAAGAATTTATATATACGGAAATTACCTTTTGACCTGGTATTAGGTTTAAATCAGCCTGGATTATAGAAGTTATCCTTAAATTTAAGGCCTAACGTAGTTATGATGCACCAACATTACAGAGAAACAAGGTCAGTATTGAAAACATATATTTTGACCGGAATTAAGGCCTAAAAATCGCACCCGGGCTAACAAAAAAGGCATTATCCTAAAAAATCTAGGCCAAAGTATGTATATATTCAAAACACATTGTTATACAGAGAAGAGAGGATCGTAATTTCGTATCTGTATGGAGTTGACGGGTAGTTGTGTTCTCGTGAATGAGATTGTCATGGTAGTACATAGATAAATAATAAATAATAATAAAGAAAAAAATCCGAAATTATATTAAAAAACTTTGATAATATTTTGTAAAAAAGAAAAACGAAAAATAATATAAATGTAAGTGAAAATAATGTTATTTTAAATAATAAATGTTAAGAAGATTAAATAAAAATACAAATGATTATAATAGTGGTTACTAGGAAACTATTTTATTTTATACTTTTCACATAGGATATAAAGAGATGTAAGAGCAGATTAAAGTCAAATAGTTTACAAAATGTATAAGGCATAGCTTGGTGAATAGAAGGGGTGCATAGGAGGCACAGACAACTTACTGATTTGATTATTGCTCTAAGGTACAACGTAAAATATATCGTTTTAATAAATTTCATAAAAAATTTTAGTAAAGTTATTTTACAAACTTGATAGTTATAAAAATTATAAACAAAGTATTAACAGGTTATAATAATAAATTCTTTGTTCAAAGATAATGATTGATTTATATAAATAGAAATTTTAAGAAAACTTTGAAAATAATTTCAAAGTTAAATATTGAATGCAGTAAAAAAGGTCACGACCACTTTAAACATAAAATGTTAATTAATAAAATATACAAAAGTTCATATGTTAATTTTATTGTATTTGCGTGTGTGTTTGTGTGTGTGTGATGTGTAGGCATGTAAGTGTCATAGTGTAAATAAATCTGTGTGTGTAAGTAAATCTGTGTGTGTAAGTACATCTTGTTTTGTAACTGAAGAATCTGATGAGTAAGAAGTAGTTAAGCACTCAAATATAAATGAAGGTAAATCTGTGTGTGAACAGTATTCTGAAAGTAAATAACTAGAAAACATTTGCTAAACAAATGAAAGTAAATCTGCTGTGTAAAGTAAATCTGTTAGTGAGTGTAAAGATGTAAATGTCTCATGAGAGATTACTGTAAGATATTGTGAATGGATGTATACTGTCATTAGTGAATGTGAATGATGAGTGAGTGTGTGTGATGTGTCGGACGCGGACGTGTGTATAAGTGTAAATATAAGTGACTATGGGTAAATGTAAGTAAATCTGTATGTGAAGTGTAAGTAAATCTAATGTGATGAGTGTAAGTAAATTCTGAATGTGGAGTGTAAGTAAAATCTGTGTGAGTGTAAGAATCTGTGTGTTTATAATCTGAATTGTGTGAGATGTAAGGTAAATGTACAATAAAAGCTGGTCATATGGGTAAAAATGTTAAAGTAGTCATTTGAATGTGTCGTATAAGTGATCATAGTGAATGTGATAGTATAAGTGTAAGTGTTGTGTGTGTAGGTGTGCGTGATAATGTATAAGTGTAAAAGGTAAGTGTCTATGGATGAAATACTAAGTACATAAAGTGAATGTAGTGTATAAGTAAGTAAAGTTGTGTGTGTGTGGTGTGAATGTGATGGATGATAGTTCATGTGTGTTTAAAAATAACAATAGCATGAAGTAAATATTAACAACTTAGTATAATAACTAAAAAATAAAATAAAATAATAAAAATATATAAACTAATAATAAAATAAATAAATATAATAATAAACAACATAAACATAAAAAGTAAATTAAAACAAAAATAAAAAACATAACTGTTAATGTAAAAATATATGAGTTAAAGCAAGCAGTAAAACAGTTAAAGCAGTTAAAACATATGAGTTTTTAAAAAAGCAGAAACAAGGATAAACAGTGGTCATCTACAACATGAGTTATAGAACAGTTGGGTTATTGAAACACAAAAAGCATAACTAATCAACCCCTTTAAGGTGTATAGTCACTGACAACTCTATGATTTACTGAGTTTAACTGCTAATAATTCAAGGTACTGTAATGTTAATTAAATAATAATGAGTTAAAGCGAAGTAAAAACATAATAAATGAGATTATAAAGCAAAGTAAAAGCAGAAAAGGTTAAGCACAAAAGTAAAGCAGGAAGATAAACTGAGAATTAAAGCAGAAATTTTTAGCAGGTAAGCAGAAATCACTATTGGGCTTATAAAAAGTCAATAACTAAGGAGAATAAGGTTACACCTAAAAATTTATTGATAAAATGAGATACACATAATTTAGCAGAACAAAAGAAGAGAATAAAACAAAAAGCTACTAATCACCATTAGGTGGTTAGGTACACGCTCTAATTATGATTTTACTGAATTTACTGCTGTTAAGGTAATAAATTGTAAAAACATTGCGTGAGCATGATTAATAGCAGTAAGCAGATGACGTTAATAAAGCAGCAAAGCAGAAAGTTAATGAAGTCAGTGTAAAGTAACTATGTTTTTAACTATAGTATTTCCAACAACTCCCAAAGGACCGTTATAAGGTAACCACCTTATCTGATTTTGCTAATCTTTCATTTTTTATGGTATCCTACCTGTAACTAATTTTAAATCTTGTAACAGCAGGAGTTTAAATAGCAGCATATAGCAAAGAAAGTTCAAAGGCAGTAAATACAGTAAAATACAAATAAGCATACACTAATCCCTAGTTAGTCAGAAACACCTCTATTGATTTTAACATGAATCTTACTGCTTCTAAGGTAGATGTAAAGTTAATGTTTATTCAATAAAGTAATTTCCAATTAATATCTAAAATATGAATGAATTATATATCAGACAACCTCTGGATTAATTTTCTTCGTACATACAATAATTTTAAAATTCTATTTAAAATGAAAAAAAGTACTTAAAAGTAAAAAATATCTAAGTAAAAATAATGTAATAAAAGTACTATATGTGTTAAATAATAGGTCTGTTATGAGTTAACAGTTTTAGGTTCGCGAAAAATGTTTTTAGATAAAAGAATGTCTAAAGTCCATGGAAATAAAATATACATGACGATGCTGATGAACTTCAGTAGCTATATTTTAGTAAAAGACAAATTACGTTTGAAATGACTTTATAGCTATCGGAAATAACTGAAGCATGTGTGAACTTTCATATATATAAAGTATATTTCATTCCCGCGTAAGGAGTTTGCGATGCCTGCTAGT
Source organism: Trachelipus rathkii (assembly GCA_015478945.1). Taxonomy (NCBI): domain Eukaryota; kingdom Metazoa; phylum Arthropoda; class Malacostraca; order Isopoda; family Trachelipodidae; genus Trachelipus; species Trachelipus rathkii. The sequence continues at coordinate 779 of JABUQX010102027.1, read as the reverse complement.
GAAGCGCCACGCTTACGCACTGCAAGGGCTGGGTCACGGCGGATAATATTGGCACTCGGGCGCCACGCGACGGCCGGTGCTTACGCGGCAGAAAGTAATTGCGTTGTGTCGGGCGCACGGCGAGCGGAGGGGCACGCCTGGCGTTGTGACGCACAGGCTGGACGGGTGGCAGCATGGTAAATGCGCGGAGAGTCAAGTGCTTCCTTTCGCGGCGGAGTGAACACACTGCACCCTGAGTGGGTAGCCTATAATGATCTAGGAAGACATTAATATTAACTACTGGTTCTTATGATGTGAACGAGGTAGAGAAATACAGCATCAAAGAAAATGAATCATCAAATGATAGATGGATCAAAAGAATGATCGTACCATACAAAGATGAGTCATCAAAGATAGAGCATTCAAGTGAAAAAAGGTACATCAATGCTAGAAAGGCAGTAATGTGAAAGGCATACAAAGTTGAGGCCATCAAAATTATCGAACGTTGTCAAAGCGTCGAGATGTAAGTGTCAAAGTGTCCATAGCACGAAGCTGTTAAGTGTGTTATAAGTCGTCTAGGTGTATAAGTGTAAGTTGAATAGTGTGTGTATAAGTGTCATAGTGTGTTAAGTGATTAGAAAAAGACTAACTCCATAGTAGGAAGCATACAATAACCTAGCAAACTTTGAAATACTACACCAATCGATTCCTCCATACCTTATAACCTTGGGATAGACACACACACTTAATAGGGCTATTCTAGGCTCAGGACATGAGGCTAGAAAAAGGACTTGAAAAAA
>JABUQX010102026.1:22500-25075 GCA_015478945.1 Trachelipus rathkii | reverse complement strand
GCGGTGACCCCACCGGGAAATCCAATCCAGATCGGAAAGAAAAAAAAGCAGAAAGCTCAATTGAAACGGAACGGCAATTACTGATGAAAAAGAGGGAGCAGATTTGAAATGAGTGGAAGAATGGAAGTTGTGAGTCACCGTTATAGTAGGAAAAAAAAAAGTGAACAGAGTTGAGAAGTACAGCTGAGGGATAAACGTTGATGAAGAAGGTTAGGAATAAAGTTGGGAGAATAGAACGGACACTTGAGGAAACCAGCAAGATAAAAAGGAAACGAGGAAGAGTGTGACGCTCCATCATACCGGAGTGATTGATCGATGGAGGCGATTGCGGAGAGAAAAACTTAGCAACGAGTGAAGCAGAAGGGAATGTAATGGAAACTCAAAAGAGAAGGGAAGCTTAGGAGAGCAGATGACGCTGCCATACCAGGTCAGAAAAACACTGTTGGATATGTCAAGCGCCCGACCACGCAAGACTTCCCATATGAGGTCCAATAAAAGACAGAAATTAAAAATCAGCTTAGATAAGGAAAATATGTCACCTAGTTAACTTCCCGAGCGTCGGAAAGGCACGACTGATTACGTCTGAAAGAAGAAAGGGAATTGATGATCTCCATTAATCCAGGAAATGTAAGAGTTAAGAAGAGCTTTCAAAGAGTTTTTAGAATAGGAATACATAGTGAGAGCTAATATGGGCGATAGTAAGAAGGTATCAGAGCGGCTCTTATTTTCGGATTGGTTGGACGATCACTGACAACGCTGTTCCAGCACTATAGGATAAATATATTTTAGTAATAAGACATAGAGAGTGAAAATTGAAGAACGAGGAACGGGCGTTAGTCTCAGAAACACACTCCCTCAGAAACGACAGGGGTTGAGGATGCCATCCGGGCCATTTCTATGCTTTCCTGGCTTTGCATAGATCTTTCAGGATGCTCAGAAATGCACCCCATCATCGTGGGTAAATCCGCAGGCAAAGACATGGCGGAAACCATGAGAGGTAGTAAGGCGAGTAGATGGAGGGATATGCTCTAAGAATCGTCAAGGGTAGAATTAGATGGAAAAAGGAGGCCGAAGAGATTGGACTTGATAAAAACTTCCCTTTAAGATACAAAACAATCACCGATAAAAGGACAATGAATACGTAGTTGACAAAAGCATCGCCAACCTCACTTACGCAGAAGCACAAGCTATATAAAAGTGCTAAGATGCACTTTTGCACATAATACTCTTCAACGCTAAAAAATACTAATAAAGAAGTTTAAAGCTGGTTTTTTATGATAAATTCAAACAGACTCAAACCAATTCACGTTCGAAATGGGACACAAACGACATTTTGAATCGTCACAAAATCAAACAACACAGAAATAAAAAAATAAAAGTAGATGATGAAATAGTTACAAACAATCAACACATAGTCAATGAATTGAATTCCTACTTTACTACCGTAGGAGCAACATTAGAGGCTGAAGGTGCAGAGACAGCTGTGTTCTTTGCTGACTATTTAAGACCACATGATAGCAGAGCTATGCGTTCGAAAGAAAATCAGCATCTTACGTTGATTGCATTATAAATGGTCTGAAGAATAAAAACACTTACTTTCAGAATGTCCCAAATTTAATCTGCAAATACTGCAAAAAGGAAATCTCTCCTATATTAACCACCCTCTATAATAGGTCAATTAAACTGAATTAAACTGAATTATCTGGATCAACTGAATTAGCAAAATCAAACTGAATTATCTAAACTGAATTAAAAATTGCAAAAGTCACCCCTGTTCCCAAAAGTGCTCACACCTCCCTCCCAAAAAAAACTTCCATCCGTTCTCAATCCCAGGATCTCAAAAGAGCAATATAAATTCACTAAATTGTAATAACATATATAGAATAAGATGAGTGTTGCAACAACAGTTCTATGGCTAGAAAGATTGGAGAGAGAGTTAGTGAGATTTGGTTGTAGATCAATCTTTATCAAGGATGATAACCACACCGGCCACCACTCATCACTACTCTTTCTATTCTAATTTGGAAAACGACTTGAATTCTTGAATTATTATTATTATTATTATTATTATTATTATTATTATTATTATTATTATTATTATTATTATTATTATTATTATTATTATTATTATTATTATTATTATTTATTAATGATCCCCTTTTAAGCTTCATTATAAACGAAAAAATAAATATTTTATGTTTCAAAATATACGAAAAAATGAGCACAATAAAAGAGAAAGTAATGAATGATATCATTACTATCTCTTTTATTGTGGACTCATTTTTTTTGTTTATTTTATTTCACTTTATTCTTCTTATTGTGTTTATTATTTTCCCTGTTGTTCATATTTTTGCTTTTATAATTATTATTTTGGTATTAATGGTATTCTTATTAGTGTTCATACTCATTTTATTTGCCATTATTATTATTATTATTATTATTATTATTATTATTATTATTATTATTATTATTATTATTATTAATATTATTATTATTATTATTATTATTATTATTATTATTATTATTATTATTATTATTATTATTATTATTATTATCTATGATTTAGTACACCGAA
>JABUQX010102026.1:0-10000 GCA_015478945.1 Trachelipus rathkii | reverse complement strand
TCTCTCTTCATAAATTTCTGTAAACCTTTGAAATTTTAAATTTAATTTCCACTTTGTTGAATATCACCTCTCCTCCTCTAGACCTCATCTCTTATTCTTAACCAAAACTCAGGTGATTGAGCGTTCTGACACCAACCCCTACTCTGTTCATTCTTACTGTCTATATTTTAAATTTTCAGGTAAAAGAGGTTGTTGTTCTATGTGCGCATTGTTGTTGCTTGTTCTCGTGGCTCTAATTTAGAGTCTTCCAAATTTCCTACCTTCTGGTTAAAGGTATCCTATCAATCTACAACTAAACTCATCTGTTCTGTATATTTGTCTCTTAACTCAAATGATTATCCTAAATACTTCGACTACTTAAACGCCAAATTAGAACACATTCTCTCATCTTTACCTTTCTCTGAAATCATCATTCTTGGTGATTTCAACGTTCACCATCCCAAATGGCTTTCCATTCTCATGATACAGCTGATGAAATTGCCTACCACTTTTTCCATCCAGATTGACCTCGAGCAGTTGGTGCAGTTCCCTACACGCATTCTTGATCTTCTTGGAGATGAACCCAACATTCTAGATATTTTCTTAGCCTCTTAACCTCTACCCCTTTTCCTTATACTGCTATACTCATACTTCCCAAAGATTCTTCCGATCACCTCCTTATCCCTTTTTCTTGTTCCTTCTCTTCAAGTATTTCGTAGGAAGGACCCCCGCCTATGGTGAGGAAACGCTTTTGTCATTTTGGTTGTGCTATCTGGTCTGATTTGAGGTCGCACTTCTTTGATTTCCCATGAAATTAGTACTGCCTCCGTGGAAGGGGTCCCTCGGAGTGTGCAGAGTTCATTAACGAGGAAATTCTCTCTGGCGCGCAGAAGCATACATTATGTATTATTATTTCCCTTCAACTAAACCTAACAAGCTTAGTTTATGCAAGGAGGGTAGCTTTGGAAATTTTTTTATTTTTTAGTGGAGAACCAAGACTAAATCTTGATCTTTCTCAATTATTAATTGGACAATTCGGAGCCAATTGGAGTATGGCATCAGGGATTCGTGTTTCAATGCCTCAAAAACTCCCAGTTTTCTCCATCTTTATATCACTAATACAAAAAATATTCCTATCCAAGCCCTTCTATAACATCATATCGTCAAAATTAACACAACTTTTTCCTTAATATTCTTAGTGTTCCTTTTTCTCGCGACCATAACTGGAAAGTTCACATTAATGCCTTTTCTAAACAAACTTCTAAGAGTTTGGATGTTCTATGGCGTTTTCGGAATTTCTTCACGCCACCTTAGTTGCTTGTTCTTTATAAGGTGTTCGTTCGCCCCGTGATGGAGTAGCCTCACACATCTAGGATTCATTTTACTCATCACGAGCTGCTTTCTTATTAACTCTGTGTCTCCGGTCATCATTTAACTCTCTACAAGACTCTTTCTCCCTGTCTGAAATTGTTACCCCGCTCTCTATATTCTATCGCTATTACAACGGACACTGACTGCTCTTCTGAACTCTTCATCTGCATACATCTTCCATTGAGAACAGCTCCTGCGACTTGCCTTTCCACATAGGATCCTCACATTTCTATTATCAACTCTCTTACCCCAGGACTAACCGCTAAAATTGAATGCCTTAATCTTAAATGAACTCACTGGTAAAATATGGGAACATACTCTCCAATTTTTATCATTATATATGCATCGAGAAAATATCTTTAACTTACAACACACTTTCTCTAGTCCCTTAAAAGCATGTTGATAATCGGGGCATGTCGTCCTTTAAATTGGATCTGCCTCGGGAACTCCTCCAATTCTGGTGTAATTATGTAGGCCTTTGGGTTGATATTTTCCCCCAACTGAAAAAAATAAGTAAAATAAAAATATGAATAATATAATATATAAATAAAATATAGTATAAAAAATATAATAATAATAATAAAAAAAAAAATTATAAAATTATAGAAGTACCCTATTACTATATATTATATATATATATATATTATATATATATAATAGATATATATATATATATATATATATATTACTTTTTACTTTCTCAACCTGACCACCCAATCATGGGAGGGGCCACACCGCGTCCAAGGTATTCCGCAGACGCCCTATCACGGTCCTTCAGGGATGAAATGTCTTCCAAATGTATGTCTGGTTGAGAGTTCAGATGAGATTAGTAGAGTGAGAAAAGGAGTGAGATGTATTCCTACTGAGGAGGTATAGATTAACTAGTGTGAGTGAAACGATAGAGTTATGTGAGTCCTATTATGGTTGAGTAAATTGATCACTTTTGCGTGATTATGACCTTAATAGTGGTGAAGGAATTTACTCGTCTAGCTTTAACTTTGGTCCAAGGTAATGACTGAACTGGTTTGGGTAGTGAGATTGAATTATCAAATCATGGTTGTAATATTCTCTTAATCTGGTCAGAGCGTTTTGTTTAAAGGGACTGTTTGTAAAGTACTTGCGTTTTAAGTAGTTTTTCTGCTTAGATTGTTCGTGCTGGAATTTTAATTCGGTTGTATGAAGTGTTGTTTGGTTTAGTGGAATGTTGTTCAGAATTTGTTAATGTAGTACATAGAGCTGGCTGAAGGAGTGAGAGTTGTTAGAGGTCTTGTGAGTGAATAGGTGAGTATAGAAGAGGTAATGCTGGCATAAGGGTTGTAATGGCTGTTTGAGTTTTTAGTAAGAATTATGTGCATATCATATCCAAAGCATGAGTGTACATGTAGGGTAAATTTGGTTTTTCTTCGATGTATAGGGTTGTTGTTGTTTTGTGTAATGTTGCATCCTGTATATATAATTTCTTAAGGTGCTTTTTTGGTGTCGTTTTGAAGTTTCTTTATGTGTTTTGTTTTTTTATTATTCAGTAGTGTGAGTAGCAAGTTGAGAGAGGCGTAGTGTTTAGAAGTTACGTCATAGATGAATTTGTTTATTGTCTATATTATGTTCTATAGCTCAGCGATGATTCTTTAATATGCTATTCAGTTTCTTGTTGCAGATTGAGATCATGTTGTACTGTGCTGCTTTGTGAAAGGTTAGACGAAGTATAGTAAGTTACTCTAAGATTTTAGGGTAGTTATTGTTGAAGGGTAATATGGCAATTGATTGCTGCCTTAAGTAGACTTGAGGGGGGGGATGTTTGCGAGTTGGTGTCTGTCAGTGGTGATTAAGGTAATTGATGATTCTGTTTGGTGAGGCAGACATTCTGTATTTCCGTAAGCCATTGTTAATAGTTGAGTTAGAATGTTATTGTATATGTTCTGGAGTCTGTGCCTGTAGTTTTAGGTTCTGGTGTGTATGGCTATGTTAATAGTCATCTGTTTTAGGTTGTTTAGGATTAAGTGTGTTCTCTGTTTGTGATTGTGGGAATCGGCGCGGAACAGTTGAATATTGTGCATGGAGACAGTATGCGCCTTGGGATACTCCGTTACTGATGTTTTACTGTTCGGGATTTTGTATTGTTGTTTGCATTTCTGCTGTATACTTTCTGATAGGGAAATGAAACCATTATTTTAGATTGGTAGGGATGTTATAGATTATTAATAGTTAATGTAGATCAACTTATGTTTATATACTGTTATATAGAATGCTTTTAGATGTAGATGCCTTGAAATTAGTTTATGTGAGTGGTGTTGAGTTTAGGACGTGATTGTGGGTTGTAATAATAGTTTATGAGTGTACTCAGGTGTAGTATTGATATGGATTTTATAGTTTAGAAACCGTGTTTGATTTGTGTTCTCGAATGATGAGTGTTGGGTATTATTTTGTATATAGTAGTATTGGTTATTTTCTAGTAGTCTTGCATAGTGTTTATTAACAGAGGAGATGCATTATAAGGTGATAGAGAAGGGTTCAAGAGGGGTTGGTTTTTCCTGAGGTATTAGTGTTGGGTAAATAGCTTCTTTTCCAGACATGAGTATGGGAATTAAAATTATAGCTGATGGTAATTAAATTATATATTTAGGAAAATTGAATGTTTAAGCTGTGTTCCCTAGGTGATTTGTGAATAGGTGTTTGTTTTGAAGAAGTGTCGTACTTAGGCCAGTTAGCAGGTTGAGTTGTTCAATGTGTCTTATTGTATATATTTTCTATAGTGAGTTCATGATATGTTAGTTATTTACTATTTGAGTTGGGTCGTGGTATGAATATTCATTTTCTGTAGAAGTTTTGATGAATTTACTCATGTTTATATGGAAGGTGATGTTGTGGGTTGTTTAACATCTTGCTTTGTCGAAGTAGTTGCAAGTAAGAATGTTTAGTGTGTTTGTTGGTAATGAGGGTTTATGTATAATGTATGTGTAGATGATTTAGATGTATATCGTGACGTGTGTTTATTGGTTGTTGAGTATTTTATCTCAGTGGAGTTTATTATTTTTACCACTCACATCTTGTTGTTATTCTAGTATGTGTTAGCATTGTTATATATACTTGTGATTGAGTAATATTTTGAAAAGTACTCGGTATGACTCGTAGTTGTGTAGAGTCTGTTAGTATTATTTCATGATATTGTTGTTTGTTTTATAAGCTGAATCTGTGTGTCTAATAATTATTATTCGTGTTGTAAGTGATGATGTGGGTATTATTTTTCTGAGTAATGATTCGTTTGATTTGATTAGTTTTACTATGTTCAGGTGATTAGGCGTTGGTTGTTATTTTTTATTAGAATGATCCCTCTGGGAATGTAATTTAGTTTAGCTGACTTTGTGGAATTATTAGTAGAGAAAGCTGATTAGTTATATTATGTGAGTTATATTGACTTTGTTGAGTTTTAGTAGTGCTTGTATTAATAGTTATTTGTTGAGACTGCTATACTGATTATTCAATATTATTAATAGTTCGTGAATTGTGGCCAGTCATGCTTATTTTATTGATATTAGTTTTATCATATTATCACTGAGGTTGACTCAGTTCCGGTAGTTTTGGTCTTTGTGACATTTTGGGTAGTATTTGTGGATGAATGAGGAGGAGATGGTCTGAGTTTAGATAGGTTTGTGGCATTGACCAGTTGGAGATTTATCTGTATATTTTGCTGTCGAGCCAAATAAGTGTTATGTCTACTGGTATATAGATGGTTTGGTTGGGTTGGGGCGAGTTCTGGAAAGGAAAGAAAAAAAAAATAAACTATTACCTAATGTATTTAAATGTGTTGTTTGTGTTGTTTAGGTTTTCGTGAGGTTGGCTTTCATGATGATGTGTTCTCTATGTTTGTGTTTGCCTTCTTTTCGAGCGAACTTCCCCCGCTACAGGCCCTGAGCTCCGGCTTGTACTACATGCTAGCAGTATGCGGACGACCTGAAATCTACCTGGTGTCCCATTATCGGTTTGGAAGCCCGAGGATGCTGAGGTGGCAGATTTCGGTGAGGTTTGGTTGTAATTTATGGGAGTTTTCTGGGGCATTGTGGTGGGGAGTGTAGAGGTTTATTAGATTAGTATACCCCTCGGCCACTATTGAAAAATGTTTGTGTTTTTTATTTTAATCTACTGTATCATGAAGGATTATATTTTTGGTAAGGTGTTACTGTCGTTAACCTGCCGTTTTGAAGTTTGTGAGGTGGTGTTTATGTATGACAGTGAGTTGTATATAAGAGTTAGTTGGTGTAATTTTTAGGCGGTTTGGTGTGAAGATAGAATCATAGGCCATGAGCCAATTAGTTCATAGTTTGTTCTGATAGTTAGACGGTTGTAGTAGGATTTCTTTTAATCAAGGCTATGTGATGTTGATGTGTTTTTCAAGAAGAAATCTATCTTCTCATGGTATTTGTAATGATTACACATATCTGTGGTTGTGTTGTATGTATATGTTTATGATAGATGAGAGAGTTTTCTTTGATAATGAGATGCTCACAGGGAATGTAGCTCTCTCGAGTCGTTCTGATCTAGAGTTATCTGCACTAATTTGTGAGAGCAGAATTGGTCTTGGTCTATATCGAGATCCTCTGTTTCAAAGGTGAGTAAATTTTTCACAAAATTAAAAAAAAAATTTAATAGGTAACATGTGATAAGGAGAACGGTGTTTTGTTGAACCTTTGTTTGCCATCTATTGTATGTTTTTGGGGTTTCTTCTTTTAACTTATCTTGTGTGCATATGAGCATTTAGATTCCAGGTCCAGGGTTCGCTCTGTGTCACCGGCTTTTAGAAGTTAAGGCTGAGGCATAAGTGGGGAAGTATGCCTCATAATGAAGTAGAAGAGAAATAACACGTAGTTGTGAGTGAGAGAGTTTTCGGAATGATCTCGGATTTATCGATCCAAGAATCTGGCTCCGACTTAGGTTTCTGTACTACTGAAATTGTCACACGAAGCTTGTGGTGGACATTATTCACTCTGTCTCAAAAGGATAAGCCAAATCAATTTTCTTGTTGTTTTGGGAGAGGAAGAGAAATTATTAGATCATATCATAAACAAAGTTCCAATACTGCTTTGACGACGTAGCTTAATTATTTATCTACATAGGTTCTATAGTGACTCATATTTTATTGAGAAATATATTGTGAATTATATGATAAATCATAAATTACACTGTAATAAAATTATTCAATCAAAACGTAAATAATTATTATTTAATTTATATTGATAACATATCAAATTATATATATACCTACATAAGAGATACGCGTGAGTACTCCTGAACTAAAAGGATTCTAGTCATCACATATTGAGAAAATTAATGTTCATAGCACGTATAACTATATATATTTATAGATATGGCTATTTAATAAAATTATTGTTATGGAGTCGATTGCGGAGCCAGATTTGTAAAACACAAGAAACAATAATATATGATGAAAGATTTATACTAGTTGAAATAGCACTATCTACCAGTGATTGACTACCACGCGTATTGTAGCGAATTAAGAATGGACCAATATACCACTCGATTGCTTTCACTCACCGTGGAAGCCATTCTAACTTCACACCCAAAAAAGTTGGATTCGAAGAACTAAGTTTGTAAACCATACCGGAGCTCCCTGTAATCCAATTATCGGCGCGTCATACAGCTCCGAAGATTGGTGGTGGAATCGGTCAAAGAAAAAAAAAATAATCAGATACACTCTAGCATGTTCATTACATTCTCTCCATTATGCTTTGTCTCACAAACAATCGAGATCAGAATTAAATGACAAAATTGAAGCAGTCTACAAACATTAGTAAGGAACACGAGTTTATAGCGAATATGCTGGTACTATCTCTAGCGTAATGTACGCTGGAAAGATTGCTCGGGTTGCTTTAAGAACTGTTCTTGAACCCAACCTTTTTTGGCGTTGGAGGATGGCTCAGTGGGAAAGCACTTCACACCGATTATTGTCCTCATTCGCAACATCGCGGTGGTCACAGTCCCGCAGAGAAGCACCAATGTTATTTCACTTCTACCAATATCTTCCAAACAATTTATATCTTTTTGTTTATCAAATATAACTTAAAAAAACTATAAAATATTCTACTCACTCATAAAAATAATATAATATAAACACCTCATACTATTTATGTTCTAAGTGAGTATTTATATATATTATATATATATATATTATATGTATATAATATAGCAAGTTATTTTTATTATACTTTAACACTATTTTGTTGAATATTTGATTAAGATTTTAGATGTCATTAGATAAATTATTTGTATTTTATATAGCTCTATTTACACATAAATTACAGAATTAGTATAATTGTATTGGTATATATAATATATGATTAATGTATAATATAATGATATATAATATATATAATTAGTAATTATACCTACATAATTATATATAATAGAAATAATTACTTTAATTAAATTTAATTTTTGACTTATACCAATGGTTCCAGATATTCCATTTTATATCTAATCGATGCAAATTCAAGATATTTTCATTTGAATATTAACAGTATTTATATACTTGATTATTTTAGTATCATGATAATTTAATATTAAAAAGGGAAAAATAATTAAAAAATTTATTTTAAGTTATCCAATTTTTTTTAAATTATTAATGAATCAATTTTTCTTAGAAAATAAAAATAGTAATTATAATATATTATTATTCACTAGGTATAGCAGTTTCGCTCACCCATATCTCCTAAAATATCAATAAACAGACTCAACATACCAAATATTATCGTCTTGGCTAGATTACATAACTATAAAATACTCTCGTATATATAATAAATACAACAAGATTTCGGGACATCACATTTTATAAATAAAATTCCACTATAATTTCATCTCTAACGGCACTCAAGCCTCACTGTTAATACCCAATTACACCACTATATTTTAACTATAGGTTTAGACTGCATATAGGTCTCAAATTATTCTAAGCCTTACTTAGTTCTCCATATTTACCACCCAAATACCCTTAGTGACCTAATACATAGAACGTTATATTAACGTAACATAATAACATCCATTCTTATATTCCTTCTGACCTTACTTCTTGTTCTAACGATCTCATATGACTCTCTCTTCATACAAACTTATTTTCACTTCAATGGACAGTTCATAGTAAACAAAACCACTGTACTTAAAGTATGGATAGTTTTGTCCCCTCTATATTCCACCTAATTTACTCTAGCTCAATATTTCTATGATTAAACTAATAGAATTTTATATACATTCTTCCCACACCCTCTCCTAAATAAAATAATAACTTGGATCAGTTACGTGTACTCTATCCCTTTATTATGTATATACTGATCATACCGATACTTCTCACATACACACACATTACACACAATCACAGATGTTCTTTCTTCATCAACACGATTAGCCTGTTGAATAATATCAGTAGCTGTAATAATTATTATAAAATGTAAACAATAACAAAATTATTGAGTTGATAGTTTTTATGTTAAAAGAACTAGATATAGTTCAAAATGAAAAATAATCTAGTTTAACACAAATCCCATTAGAAAACCATACTTTTCATACTCCAATCAATTATTATACACTGGTTGTCTATATTATTATACCAGTGAGGTACTCTTAGAACTCAGGAACAGATTATACCATTCCACTCTATTCTGTTCGTGCTTTAATATGAAAATTTGCATCTCCCCCCTTCCTGAAAAATTGAAACCCAAATATATAGCAAATAAATACTTCACTGCCCTCTATTTATATCCGGGATTTATATTTATTACACAAAGCTGTACAAAAATGCAGCCAAAAAAATATATTAATAGACAATTGATCCCTACCTTATTAAATCAACCCACACATAACTTTAACCTGATACCTTTCATTTGTAACCTTACTGCCCAATTCAGATACTCAATGTCATTTCTCAAAAAATAATTTCCCTTATTACCCTCTAAAACAACGATTACTTTAAAAAACCAATCGCCCCTATAAAAGACATGAACAATACAGTAAAAAGTTTGAAGTTTTGTATATTTGAATGTAAAACATGTGTAATAGATAAACAATTATATATAGGAGAAACAATCGATTTATCAAGAAGGAAATATCAAATACATAATAGATACTTAGAAAGTAAAATACAACTTCTGTACTATAACCCATACATAGAAGAAATTTCATACCACTCTATCTAAATATCAATGCCTCATAATGAAAACGCCATCAAGGTAAAATATCTAAACTATAACAATAACCCGTAAAACCAATATAATAGAATCATTTTTAGTATAATATTAATTTCGCTAGTAAATAATTATAACAAACAATTTGGCGAAGTAAATACAAGACTCATGCAAAACGAATATCCTAAAAACATACCATGATTTATCTATAGTAACACCTAATCAAAAATCTAAATAACGAACCAACTAGATCACACTCTCTACTAAACAGGACAGTAAATACTAATACGCATATTAAGTTTTAATTCTTTTTAGCCTTGATATTGAAGGTCTTTCAAGACTGACGAAAAGCTCGCGCATACTTAGGGTAAGAAATATTAATTTTCTTTCAAACAACCAGTTCATTGATTGAAGTTATATTATTTTGCAATACTGAGAAATAAATCTTAAGAAAAACTTAGTTC
>JABUQX010102025.1:5000-17500 GCA_015478945.1 Trachelipus rathkii | reverse complement strand
ATCAATTTGAAGCTCAAAAATTAAAAAAAGTAAGTTCTTTTTATAGCAAATCGAATTTTTAATTTTAATTTTGCTATAAAAATTATTACCAACCTTTCCAATACTAAATTATTTTGAGGACCATGGTTTACTTAAGGTCCCTTGTTTAATACCGTAATAATATATATAATATAATATATATAATATAATAATAATATAGCATATATATATATATATATACTATATATATATATATATATATAATATGTATATATGTATATATATAATATATATATATATAAAAATATAATATATATATAAAAATAATATATATATATATATATATATATATATATATATATATATATATATATATATATATATATATATATATATATATATAATAGCGATATAGGTAATAGTGGATTGAAAGATTATTGTAAATATGTAACATCATATGCATCTAAGTTCAGATAAATATTTCATTGCCGAAGTTCTAATATTATCGAAGTGTAAATAATTTAAATAAACTTAACATATATTGTTCATATTAGAATTAGTTTAGAATAAGTGTGGAATAATCTATTCTTTAATAAAGAAGTTGAAATCTTAAAGAGGGGGCAGTGTAAAATTTTACTTTTTTCTATTCCAACTTCCTTTATGAAAGAACAGATTATTAAAGTCTCCCTTAAATTTGTCTTTTAGGATGATTATTAAATTATCATTTTATGTACAAATATTGAAACTGTCTTATTATTTAAGTTACCCGTGTAACGAAGATTTGAGATGTTTCCATAAGAGATTCTATTTTATTATTTATAATTAAAACGCAATGGCTTTATTTTAGATTTCTTTATCAAATAAATGTATATACAAATAGAATAATGGAAAGAATACTTTTAAATCTTTTTGAGCTTCGCAATGATGTGATTTTAGATCGATGCATTTATTTTGCTCAAAAATGACGCGCATTCGTAATATTTTATTTTTCATTAATAATTTAAGAATCATTTAAATAAACGTTTAATTGTTTACTAAATGCATTTATATATTTAATTTTATAAATATTAAAAGTATTTTTAAGTGTTTAAAAGTTAATTAATTATTATTAAGCCTATTTTAGAAGGATGATATTTTGAAGCTTTTCTTGCGTTTTAAAGATGCAGAACACATGCCGTTATTTAAGTTTCATTTTTAATTTTCTTTTCATATAAGATATTTGAGGAACTTTATGTGTTGAACAATTAGTTTTAAGATTATATTAGTAGTAATTAGTATTTTCCGTAGTCCAATAAGAATAATATTGCTATAAAATATTATTACAGTTTTATAAATCGATTTTAGAGTTTGTACATAAAAGTAATTATCGGATATATTAAAGATAAATTAGTTACCCTTTATTTTTCAAGAAGTACGAATAATTTAGACTTATTTTATTAAAGTTTATTTCTTTAGATTATGTAAATATTATTTAAAAAGTAATTCATTATAGTTAATAATTTATTTATTCAAACTTCTTTGAGGAATAACTGAGGCACGAGATTTGAGGATTTCAGAAAGCAACTAGGGAGTTCTCTAGGCTATCTCACTAGGCAACTGTGGTTAAACCGCTTTAGGGAAGCAATAGCATCCCAGCCGAAACTTTTTTTAGCTAACTAAGCTTCACTTGGTTAGCGGCAGTGCTTACGGAAGTGGCCGAAGCATTGTTTACCTGGAACGGTAGTGACCGTTTCCCAAACCTTCGGGTTTCCCTAGAGCTTTTGGAAGTGGCCATAGCTCGCCCTCACTTGGACGGAAGTGGCCGACAAGTGGGTCCCATTTAGACAGGTAGTTACCGTCGCCCAAGGCCTTCAGCCTTTCCCTAGTCGAATTCGGTATTTGCCGATTTGGCGGCAGTGCTTCTGGAAGTGGCCAAGGTACTGTTTATTGGAACGGTAGTGACCGTTTCCCAAACTCACTTCGAGTTTCCCTAGAGCTTTTGGAAGTGGCCATAGCTCGCCCTCATTCTGACGGAAGTGGCCGCAGAGTGGGTCCCATTTTAGACGGTAGTTACTGTCGCCCCCGATTCGGCGCCAGTGCTTACGGAAGTGGCCGAAGTACTGTTTATTGGAACGGTAGTGACCGTTTCCCAAACTCACTTCGAGTTTCCCCAGAGCTTTTGGAAGTGGCCATAGCTCGCCCTCACTTGGACGGAAGTGGCCGACAAGTGGGTCCCATTTAGACAGGTAGTTACCGTAGTCCAAGGCCTGACGGAAGTGGCCGCAGTTTGGGCTCCCTTATATGTAACATCTATTAAACACACGTAAGCTGACCTTTTCTGTAACAGTTCTATTCTAGTAGGTATACGAGTCTATTCTGTGCTACGAATTCTACACGCTTACTCCGAAGTTACCACGCTCACGAAGTTACCACGCTCACTAAAGTCACGTGTCATGTTATTGTCATTAAAGATTACTTTTGCTACCAATTGTGTCAAATAAAGAATATAATAATAATAAAGTCATTGCTAAATAAAAGTTTTCTTATCCTGTCACCTGAAGATTGTCTTGTCAAAGTTTAAAATCTTACAATATATATATATATATATATATATATATATATATATATATATATATATATATATATATATATATATATATATATATATATATATATATATATATATATATATATGTAATAACCCTTTGACGAGTTAATACAGTGATAATGAAAAGGGGTAATTACTTTTTATTTTTTTATTTCTAAGACTAATTAAATCAGGTGGTAAATAATGGTATCAATATTAACAGTTAACACAATGGGTCAGTTCACAGTCATTAATAATATTGGTGAAGGTTAATATCATAATTTTTATATTCAAACACAATTTTCCGGCCTTTAACAAGCCGACACACAATGCGACTTCTCTTCTTGTATCTTGAAGCCTAACTGCCTTCCTTCCCTCGAAATGCCAGGCATTTCGCGGGCAGCATTGCCGTGACTCACTCTCACAAAAATAGTGCCATACGAAAGGTTGTTAAATATTTTCCATATATAATAAAATTAATAGTAAAATTTGATATACAGAGCAACTATGAGAGGTGTACATAATTATTGTGAGGGGAAAAGAAATACCTGCCGTAAAAGGTTTTTTTTTTTTTTTTTTTTTTTGGTAATAATTTGACATTATTATTACGAAACACAAATTCTATTCTCTCAATATATTGTTACAAAATACATAAAAGACCTTCTTAATCCCCACTTCGGGGGTTTTGACTATTTCAACTCTTCTATTACAACCCTTCCTTGTGACGTGACATTATTATTACGAAACACAAATTCTATTCTTACAATATATTGTTACAAGATACATAAAAGACCTTCTTAATCCCCACCTCGGGGTTTTTGACTATTTCAACTCTTCTATTATAACCCTTCCTGTGACATTTTGTAAATAACACGCGGGAATTTTTCTACTACTATTAGTGTTTTGGCAGCATGCGTTTGGGCCGAAGCATTAGATAGATGAAAGAAGACGATTTTTTTTTTGGATAAGTATCAATTTAATTACTGTCTAACTCTAAGAACTGCATGCAGAACTAAGAACCCCTCCCCCTTTTTTTTCTCTCTTTTTTTTTTCATTATTTCTTTCTATGAAAAATATAGCTTTATTATTTTTCTCTTGGGTTTCAGCGTCCCTATCAGTTATGTTATGAAAAATTCTTACATTTCTTAAATTTTCCACTGCCTCTTTCCCATGCTTTAAAATATAAATGTTATTCTTTTTTATTCGTAGCACCCTGAAGGGTCCTGAGTATCTCTCTGACAGTTTTCCTACATTGTACTGTTGATTTCTCACCAACTCGGCCCTTGCCTTGTGGAGATCTTTCGGGATAAATATATTTTTATTTTTATATACAACATGTGGTGCCAAAGGCCTACGCATTAAGGCCACTAATTTTTTTAAATAAGCACTTTGACTGACCGTGGCACTGAGTGCCTCCTTCTGTAACAAGCTTCCTGGCACTGATAGATTCTGGCCGAACATAAGCACACTGGGAGTAACCCCTTGGTCATTTAGAGGACTAATTCTCAAACAGTACAGTGCCCAAGGCAAAATTTCAGGCCATTTTAACCCTTCATTTTCCCCATCATTAATCATACACCTTAGCGTCACTATGAGAGCTTGGTTCAAATTTTCCACTAGGCCATTCACGTTTGGTGAGCCAGTCGTTGTGAAAATTTTATCTATGCCGAGTAGGTTACATACGTCATTAAATAATTTGGCAGTGAATTGGCTTCCTCGATCTGAGATGAGTCTTTTTATTGAGCCACAAAATGGAAAAATTTCGCTCACTAACACATTCAACACCGAGTCGACTGTCGCCTGCCTAAGAGGGTAGGCGAAGGGATACTTACTAAATCTATCAATAAAAACAAGCAGATAATTGAACCCCATACTATACGGAAACTTACATAAATCCACATGAAGAGTATCAAACTTCTCCGAGACCTCCTTAAATCTTCCGAATTCTGGAGATATCCTTCTAACGCTCTTATTTTTTTGACAGACATCACAACTCTGTACAAATTTCTTTACTCTACTATGCATAAATCTGAAGGCAAAATCCGCTTTCAGAATGGTCAACGTCCGTTTAATTCCCAAGTGATTTGTATTATGTATTTTCTCTATGATATCATCCACCAGATTTTCCGGTACTAATATTCTAGCTGTGCCTGTAGAGATATCAACCGCCAAAGACAGCTCTTCGCCCTGATAGATGAACTCCTTGTGGCAGGCCTTCAATCCACTAGTCTTCAGCCCCTTTATTAGGTCCCTTATATAATCATCAGTCTCCTGTTCTATAGCTATTTCTTTGAAATCTACACCATCTTGAATTTTCTTTATCAGTCCACTTAACCCCTTTTTACTGTAAGTTATAGTATTTATTACAAAATCATCAAAGTCATTATCATTACCAGCTTCGCTACTGTTATCGTATTATTATTGTTATTACTACTACTACTACTGGCTTCTACTACTACTACTACTACTACTATTACTACTACTGCTACCACTACTACTACTACTAGTAGCTATAACTTATTATTATTATTATTATTATTATTATTATTATTATTATTATTATTATTATTATTATTATTATTATTATTATTATTATTATTATTATTATTATTATTATTATTTATTATTGCTCTTGACACTATTTCCGTGTGTGTGTGTGTATTATTCTTATTATTACCGCTTTTGTTATTATTTTATTATTATTATTATTATTACCACTTTTTATTATTATTTTTTACTATTATTATTATTATTATTATTATTATCAGTATCATTATCCTCCAGTATTATTATTATTATTATTATTATTATTTGTTGTAGTATTAGTATTGATATTATTCCAAAATCATCATTATTATTATTATTATTATTATTATTATTATTATTATTATTATTATTATTATTATTGCATTACCTTTATGCAGGATTCTTCTTCACTGCCATTTGTATTATTATTATTATTATTATTATTATTATTATTATTATTTTCATTATTATTACCGCTTTTATTATTATTTTTATTATTATTATTATAATACTCCAGTAAGTTTTGTTCCTTTAACGTACGATTTAAAGGGCTCAACCCTTCCACTACGGAATTCAGAGAATTCCATCCACTAAACTCCTCCTCCAGTTGTAACTCCGTCTCCATAGTATTTTGTTTTGGCCACGCCCACTCCCCATTTTCTATACAAGCCAGTTGCAATTGCAACTCCCCAGCCTCTATGATTTTATCTCTTTCGTTAGCCAATTCTGTTAAAATTATCGCCAATTTATTTTTAGCCTTAGAGACCAATTTAAATTCAACGTCAAAATTTGCAATGGCATTCAATAAATTTACCTCTCGAATATTATGAATTTTTTCGGCACTCTTTTTCATATAAGCTGTGATTAACCCACTGTTGCTAGTACAGACAGTGATTCTCTTATTGGCAATTAAGTAAGCATATTTTTGTAAACTGTTTTTGACGCATAAGAGCTCCTTAACCAGCTGTGGTAGGGCCACTTCTGCCTCGGTGAGTATGGTACTATAAAGCGCGAAAATCTTTGTTTGATTATCTTCTTCTCCCATCAGCGCACTAGCTATAGTGAGTTCGCTTACCTTCGTGTATACTAGTAACTCAGTTCCTTCATCAGGGAACGACAACAGGGTGGCACTCACCATTGCCGCTTTAGCTTCTAGAAACGCTCGCTCGGCTTCTACCCCCCAGGAAATCCTTTTATTGGAGGCGGGTTTTCCTTTCAACATTTTCGTTAGGGGTTGCAACAATTGAGCCGCCCCTACTATATTGATTCGGCAGAAGTTATATAGACCGAGAAACGCTCTATGTTTGATGGTTGTTGGCCTTGCAACATTCACCACTGCATCGATTTTCTCCTTACTAGGCTTAACCCCCTTCTCGCTAACATTGAAACCTAGAAAGTCCGTTTCTTCGACTGCAAGTACACATTTTTCTGGGTTCAGATAAATTTTCATATACTTTAATCTCTCCAAAACTTTCTCCAACATTGCAACATGCTCTTCAAGAGTCGAACTGGCAATTAGGATGTCATCTAGATAAACAAACGTTCCTTAAATCTCCAAACAAGATTGACATAAAGCGCTGGAAGGCACTAGAAGAACACTTATGTCCTTGTATTAAATAGTTAAAACTGTAATTACCAAATGGACAAGTAATAGTGAAATATTTCTTTGTTTCCTCGCTGATCGGCACGTTATAGTAAGCTTGCCGAACGTCTAGCCTTGTTAATAACTTGCAATGTTGCAATTGCAATATAATATCCTTAATCTTGGGTAGGGTAAAATTGTCAGAGGTTGATCTTTGGTTTAATAACCTCAGATCAACGACCAAACGAACCCTTCCGTCCGACTTTGGCAAAAAGCTAGTTGGAAAACCCCAATTGCTTCTCCCCCGCGAAATGACCCCCGCGTCCAATAATTTATTGATTTCCTCCCTTGCTTTCTCAAAAAGATGTGGAGCTATGGTTCTACTCCTCAATTGTATCGGCGATCCATTAACAGTCACATGGTATGGGTAGTTTGCCGCTAACTCGCATAAAATTTCCTCCTTCAAAGGACATTCTTCTCTCTCCCCCCCCCCCCCCCCAACACTCCCCCTTCAACCCCCCAATAGTACAATCTCTACCCCCCCCTCCCCCCTCCCCTATAGTTTCGTTAGCGTCGGGTTGTGAGCGAGCAGAAAATTTGTTCTTACAGCTGTCAAAATAAGCCCCGCCCCCTTTTCTCCGGTACTTTGTACAAATAAAGCGCCATCTTTTGAGTTGATCATTCTTTAAATCTAAATTAGGTGCTTTATAAGGATTTACGAACAAAACTTGGTACTTTCTAATTAAATCATTAACTAATTCATATTCGCAAAGCGGTATATTTAAAGAGACAGCGGCTAGTGGGAGGATAGAGTTCCGAACATGCTTGGAAAAATCAAAAGCTTCGTTACAAAGAGAAATACTACGTCTAGTGCTGGTATCTAGTAAAAAATGGTACCTAAAGTCAATGATGAACCCGTGTTTTTTGAGAAAAGGCATGCCTAAGACATTGAATTTAATATCTGAAGCGTAGGCGTGCAAGTCATAAGGTCTGCCCAACCCCAAGTCAACTTTAGTCATTATTTTTTTATAAATATGGATACAGCCTCCGTTCGCGGCCCTGGCACTCCCAATCGGGGCCTCCTCCTTATCCAATTCAGTAGCAATTAAAAGGTCGAGGCAACTCCCACAGTCTAGTAAATAAGTCTCATTGTTAGTTGCGTCCGAAATATAATACAATTTATCAAAAACTACTTCTTTAACAGCTGCAACGATTTTAGTTGAGTTGCCAGAAACTTCCACCACAGCATTATCAGATAAGTCACATGCATTATTCCTTAAAATTAATGATCCCTCATGCTTATCGGAAGGAAAAGAATCTCCTTCATCTCTAAAACTAATACAATTCATTTTCAGAAAGGGAATTTCGCCCCTTTCATTAATTACAAATTCATTTTTATCATTATTTTTATCAATAAGTATAGATTCACAAGTCAGAATCGCCTCCATTCCCGCCTCCTCCCCAGTGACTGGGGTAGGGGGATAGGTTGACTCCGTCGGTGGAGGCAGCGACTCATTCACAAAGCTATTGTTTTCAAAAGTCACAGCGTTATTATTTTCAATACAATTATAAGAATTTACAAAACCGTTATTGCCATCACTACGACTATCATTCCTAGTTCTACAATCATTATTATTATTATTGCTATTATTGTTATTAACCTCATCATGCGTTGAGTTACAATTTAAAATTGAAGATGACTCTACTCCTACTGACTCAGTGACAAGCGACTTCTGTGGGGGAGGGGGTGAATCACTAGGAATCCCCCCCTGCCCTTGATCATCCTTACAAGTGATATTTCTACTCCATTTAAATCTATTGACATAATTAACATTTCCATCATACCCACGATTAATATAATTACAATTATTACTAAAATACCTATTACTATTATGGCCATTAAGATTAGCATGCTCATTATTATTATAGAAATTATTATAACCGACACGTGCATTATTATTATAATTATTATTGTTACAACTAATATTTTCGTTACCATAGCAATTATTATTATAAAAATCGTCAATACTATGGTTACTGTAATTTCTATTATTATAATTACGACTATAATTTCTACTGTTATTATGATTATTGTTATAATAACGTCTTCTACTATAGTTAAAATTAATATTTCCCCGCCCAAAATTTGATTTATTCATACAAAAGTTACAGGGTAAACAATCACAAAGGTCTCTACTCACAAAAGCGTCGTTCCCCCCAATATTCACCCTCATCTGGCCCGGGAGTCGCCTCACGGACCAGCCTTTCCATTTTTTGAAATGTTGACGTTCTGTTGTGGGGGTGGAGGAGTTGCCGGGGGTTGCGATATCAAGGTGTACATTGGACAATATCGACCCTCACATCGAAATGCATGGTGCAAAAATTTCCTATGGAACCTACAAAGGCCTTCTGTACTAGGCCCAGCTGCAACGTTGTTATAAGTTGATCGGTTGAAATTTCTTCCTCTTGAATTTTGATCATTATTGGGGGTGGGGGAATTCTTCGCATTCTGACACAGCGTCTTCGCGAGCTCTATGACGCTCTTGGCTAGTGACTTCATTTCTTCGGCCGACTTTTCATGAGAGATTATCAGTCGACTTATCTCCCTCTCCTGTACTGACGTCTCTCTGTTGAGTGAATTGGTGACTTTTTCTCCTGCTGGTCGCATGGCGTTCACAGATTGCCATTCGTTTCCCCCCACCGCGGGGGATTGGCGAGCACCGTTTGGGGAGAAAAATTTGTTGAAAATGTCGTCGGCTATTTCAATTAATTCCTCAAAATCATGGTTTTTCTCTGTTGTCATGAGGGAGATCTGTAATTGCTTAGGCAATCGTAAGAGAAAGAGTTCTCTAATAAATTTAGCATCGTTGTCTGTTATCGAATCGAAAGTGGATAATCCAAGCATTTCTTTTATTCTAACAGCATAATCGGATGGGAAAAGATAATGAAAAGGGGTAATTACTTTTTATTTTTATTTCTAAGACTAATTAAATCAGGTGGTAAATAATGGTATCAATATTAACAGTTAACACAATGGGTCAGTTCACAGTCGTTAATAATATTGGTGAAGGTTAATGTCATAATTTTTATATTCAAACACAAATTTCCGGCCTTTAACAAGCCGACACACAATGCGACTTCTCTTCTTGT
Organism: Trachelipus rathkii; assembly: GCA_015478945.1. Classification (NCBI taxonomy): domain Eukaryota; kingdom Metazoa; phylum Arthropoda; class Malacostraca; order Isopoda; family Trachelipodidae; genus Trachelipus; species Trachelipus rathkii. Next base: position 7,697 of record JABUQX010102025.1, on the reverse strand, counting down.
ATCTTGAAGCCTAACTGCCTTCCTTCCCTCGAAAATGCCAGGCATTTCGCGGGCAGCATTGCCGTGACTCACTCTCACAAAAATAGTGCCATACGAAAGGTTGTTAAATATTTTCCATATATAATAAAATTAATAGTAAAATTTGATATACAGAGCAACTATGAGAGGTGTACATAATTATTGTGAGCGCAAGAGGAATTCCTGCGTCACGTCGCTGAATGGATATATATATATATAATATATATATATATTATCATTATATATATATATTATATATATATATATATATATATATATATATATATATATATATATATATATATATTTCAGTAAAGGAATGCCTGGAGGAGAGGAAAGTGTGTGAGTTTGGCAGAGCGAGAAGAAAGCGTGCCTTTAATAGGAGTGAATTGGCGGGTTTGTGTGAGGGGGAGTTAAGGTGTGGCCCACCTGGGCCTGGGATGAAATCTACATTGAAGAGATACCATTAGTGAGGGCGTTGGCGTCCCGTACCTCTAGGTGGTTTTCGGACTGCGAGGAGTCTCACTAATAGGTATAAAGGGTGCGTAATGCAGCTTTCTTTTCCGATTTGCGAAAATGTTCTCTACTACTTTTCCGTTCCAGTGCATGCTACTCACCTTACCCCTAGTCTTGGGGAGAGAAGGTGGGTGATGGTGATGATGATGGATGATGATTATATATATATATATATATATATATAATAATATATATAAATATATATATATATATATATATATATATATATATATATATATATATATATATATATATATATATATATATATATATATATATATATATATAAAATTAAAATTTTATATGTACAACTTATATATATATATATATAGTATATATATATATATATATATATATATATATATTATTATATATATATTATATATATATATATTATATATATTATTATCTATATATATTATATATATATATATATATAAATTCTTTATTACCTCTATAACAATAACGAAAAGATCTTAAATTTAATATTTTAATATAAAAATAGTACTGGAAGTCCCAATTTCTACGGGAAAAAAGTATTAAAAATTTGAAATTACGAACTTTCACAACGGTTTATTGCCTCGAGCAATTTTTTCAAAATTGGGTATTATACTATAAAAGACGAATTAGATTCCATTCCTCTCTAGTTTGTGCTACTACTACTACTACTACTTCTACTATTTACTACTTCTACTATTACTACTACTACTAATAATAATGAATTAATAATAATAATAATAATAATAATAATAATAATAATAATAATAATAATAATAATAATAATAATAATAATAATAATAATAATAATGATAATAATAATGATAATAATAATAATAATAATAATAATAATAATAATAATAATAATAATAATAATAATAATAATGATAATGATATAATGATAATTAATAATAAATGATAATAATAATGATAATAATGATAATAATAAGAATAATAATTAAATAATAATAATAATAAATAATAATAATAATAATAATAAAATATAATATAATAATAATAATAATAAATTTGATAATATATAATAATAATAATAATAATAATAGAAGTAATAATAAATAATAATAAATAATAATAATAATAATAACTGTCGTCGTTGTTGCTGTTATTGTTGTAATGTTTGAGTTCTAGTAATGGAAATAGTTCTAGTTTTTCATTTAATTCTCTTTTTAAAAATCAGAGCATATTTGTGTTAATCTATGTAACCTATTATTTGTAATTCTAGAATACCGAAGCTTGTTAAGTTAATAACTAAAGAGTTATGGTCTAAAAAAATATCATGATAGATACCACTATGATAGAGTAAAGGAATATAAGCAGTGGTTATCCTCAAAAACTTCAAAAAAAAAACAACAAAATTAAATCATCATAAGGTATGGAGACCAGGAATAGATAAACATGAAGAATACAGTTTGGGAAGCTAGTCTCAAATCGTCGACAGGGAGATTTGGATACCTTATGAGAAAATGTTGCTAAATATTTTCCCGAAAGAAAAATATGTGTCGGTTTTTTTGGACACCTAAATTTGTTTTTATTGTGTGTTGATCAATTTCCTTTCGACGATTTGCGTTAGTCCCCAAGCTTTTAATTCTAGGGTTTTATGACGGGCTCCTAGTAAATAATATATATATATAATAATATAATATAATATATAATATATATATATATATATTATATATAATATATATATATATATATATATATATATATATTAATATAATATATAATATATATATAATATAATATATATATAGGTTCTTTGTGATTTCGCCAACCACTAATTTTGTAAGGTTGGTAGTAATATCATAATATTGTTGTAAAACAGAAAGAAAATAGTTTAAATCTCGCAAAATATTTTAAATCTCGCAAGCACTTATGGTTCGCGAAAAGGAAAAGGTTTAGTACACGAAGAAAAGACCATATATTAAGGTTTTTTGAGCTTAGCGCATATTAAATTTATATTACATGCATTTATTTAAATAATTTTATAGAGTTCTTTTACTGCTGCTGGCGATATTGTTGTAATAATAATAATAATATAATAATAGAAATAAAATAATAATAATAAATAATAATAATAAAATAATAATAGAAATAAGAAAATTAATAATAATAATAATAATAATATAATAATAACTATAATTAAAT